>JAFBJW010000183.1:1998100-2045701 GCA_016785235.1 Pseudorhombus dupliciocellatus | reverse complement strand
GGGGGGGGGGGGGGGGGGGGGGGGGGGGGGGGGGGGGGGGGGGGGGGGGGTCAGAGTGAATACCTAACGAGCCAAAACAGGCCTAAACAAGACCATGTCACCACCTGTCCCCTCACAGGCTGCTGGCCTGCACCTCGCCTCAGCTTGTCCTCTCAGCGCGGCAGATAAGAAGTCGCCTTGAGCTGCTGCGCAAACTTTTTAGGACAGTGCTCATTGCACACAAACACACATGCACACGCCCGGTGTGTCCTTCAAAACTCCTCTGACATAGAATAGACACAGAATGGACGCCCTCGGTGACGCCATTGTCTTTCGGTCAAGCTTTACGTTTCCCTCTCGGACAAAGGTCATTCATCATGACAGCATAAAGCTCCGGCCATTAGCAGTTGATGAATGACCTGGCCTACCGGTCAAGCCTTGACCTCCCCGCCCTGGTGGGGCAATCTACTTCTTTTCTTGAGTCACAGTTTGAGGAGTGATCGGCCGGGTTGGCTCGGAGGCTGCAGCTCCAGTCAGTCAAGCTTTACTGTATCTATTTACACAGTGCTTGTTTTTAGTTACACACACACACACAGACACACACAGGATGCTTTCAGTCCTTATCTCTGCAGCTTTTAGGACAGCTGTTGAGTGCAAGCAGCTGACCTCTGACCCCCAGCACCACTAGGCTCCTTCCCTCCCACCGCAACCAGTACAACCAGCATGACAACCCCCACTCCTCTATAAATTCCTTCCCCTTCCAGCTCCAAAGCACTTTTGTCTGTCTGGTGTTTGTCCAAAAGAGACTTTCCTTTGTGCCAAAAGCACAAATGCTAAAAAAATGCACAAATCATTTACACCATTTACTTCAGGGCAAATGAAACGAAGGGAACTTGTGTGTGTGTGTTTTTTTTCCGTCTGTGTGTACGTCTCTAACCGCACCATGTGTGAGGAGCTGTGCTCAGCCGTGCAGCCACTGGTTGCATGAATTCCTGTTTCTCCCCCGTGAGTCTGAGACATATGTGAGGAGCCGAGGGTCTTTTCAGGTCACGTTATGGGAACGAGGACAGGGATCCATGCTGCTTGTGTGTGTGTGTGTGTGTCTTTCATTGCATTACAAAAAAAAAAAAAAAAAAAAAAACTTTTCAGAGGTGGGGGAGGTTCTGGTTTCCGCCTAGAGGGCACTATACCGCCTTCAGCTTATGGAGCGTCCACGGCAACCGGAACGCACACACACAGGCAGGGATGTGGAAGTATCTGGTAGTTATTGTCAAGTCATGTCGACCCTTTCAGACTTGTTCTCAGCACACATGTGCTATTAAGTCATCTCCACGCTTACATCATGTTTTGAAAGTGGAATCGCAGCAGCGGCCAACTACAGCTGTAAGAATGCAAAAAAAAAATCCAGAGTTTACTTTTGAAAGGCCACAGAGGAAAAGGGAAACTAGCCCCCCCCCCTCCCCTCCTGTATTATCAGAACATAAAGACTTCACGGTGAGAACACGCAGTTAAAGCTCAACCGTGCGTCTTCAGTAATCATATGTTGCGTGAAACCGACGAGGAGGAGCAGCTGGAAATGTTCTCACTGCAAAACAGGGAAATGGGACAATTAATTATGAGTGAGCGCAGAAGAACTGTACTTAAAACACGCCGTCGTTACTTTACGAGTCAGAGGTTGTTGCACTTTTGCCACTTCAAACACGTCCTGCAATAATACGCCTGGAGGCAGCGTGTGTTCCCAGTTAGTGCTTCGAGATGCAATGTGAAACTTTCCTCTGTGTCAGGACGGCAGTTAGAGTCAGACCGTGCGCGGCCTGTAGCACTCACAGCCGGCGCGTGTTGAATTCACTGAGTTTCAGTTCGACGGTTACGAAAGCTTTCGAGTATTTTGTAATACCTGCAGTATCCTGTCTGCTGCTGCTTATCGGCTGGTGACCCTGCGAATGCTTCGTTCCCCCCAAAGGAAGCAAAGCGTGACTTGAAAGACAGAAAAGATAACGTCAGTAATTCTCATATTCAACTTCAATCAATCCGCAGGATTCCTCAGGACCCCCTTTAAATGCTGACTACTCAAATAATAACAATACCAAAAATACTACCTCTTGTAGTTCTTAGTGCAGGTCTTTGTTCCTGCAATACTGCAGTTTTCTTTCCAGAGCTCTGTTTCTTCATTTTAAGAAAAACCTCAGCTCTGTGTTTTTGCAGCGACGTTCTACATTATGTTAAAGGATCAGTAACCGTGCACATGCTCGTGCACCCATTCAGTCTTCTTTGTGCTCCTGCGCTCGCTTTGACTTAATTGCCCCCCCCTCCCCCCTCCTCCCGTCGCAGTGAGAAAATTTGCCAAGTGCCAAATGAAATTGAGATCAACTTAACTGTGTTAAGCAACGAGCAGAGAGAAGGGGAGAGAGGGAGTGGGAGGGAGAGAGGCACAGCAAACTACACTTGACCGCTCTTGACAATAGCGCCTGCTCCCACCAAATTCACATTGATTAATTAATTAAGGTCCCTGATTAGCAAATTGACTGTCTCAGCTGATTATCAAATTCAGTTTCTTTATCCGACGCAGCTGCCGCCTCACGGCTCCGTCTCTGCTCTGAGTCCGAGCCGGCCGCTCGGCTTCTTGACGGCACTCGTGCGCCCATCTGAAGGAGTCCTCCGTGCACAAACAAGCGAGGCTGATTCCTCCGCCTGTTACATGTCTGGGCTGCTGAGTTTTTACTTCTCAACCAATATTAATGCACATTTCATTGCATTTCTTCTGTATCACGTGACCAGTGCTGCATCACGTCTCACTGGAAATTCTCTTTTTAGCAGTTAAATAGATATGAAATATGTGCAGTTTATTATAACTTTGTGTCAAATAGCCCAGAAGAGCCGACGTTGCATGAATCGGCTCGTCACTATTTTCCATCTCTAGTCATTTAATAACGTGGTTTTCACTGGAAACAGTTTGTGTAGTTTCTGAGGTTTTCTTTGTTTTGCAGTGGCACGAAAATACTCTCATTTATAAGTTTTAAACAACAGTAAACAACTCTGCAGTTGTATTTATACTTCACTTTTACCCACCCCAGAGGTTTAAAGACACACACGTGTACTTTGAACCAAAAAACGAAACGAATACAAAGTTTGTTTACAGTGAAATGATCCTTTAAGTATATTTTTAAAAAGTTTAGATGTAGTTATTCTGTGCCAGAGCCTCTCAAGCTACTTTCTTAGAAATTAAATAAATGAATTAACATTGTTGGGATTCAGAAAACGTTCCGCAGACATTTCATTTGTCTCTTGCGCATTCATCGCTGGGATGTATGCCATTACTTATTTTTTTGCGAGTCATATGATGCAGTGAGGCTAAAACGAGCGAGGCACAATCGCCTCATTGACCCTTCAGCTGATGATATGTTGACCTTAGGCAACATTCTTCTGCATCCACACAGTGGTGCAGGCTCCACTGTGGGCCTCACAAATGACCCTGTTTACCCTGACTGAACAAGGAGGAAGGAACCATGCAACGCACACACACACGCGCAGGGTGGAGGTGATGGCCGATGCATATCTAGCTCCGTGCCTCCACTGCCTGGCGGAATGAAAAGGCCGACAGTGCGATGGGGCGGCCGGAGCACATGGACGCTCCTGTGTAGGCCCATTGTGGCTCATGGCTTTGTCCAGATGGTTCACATACCTTTAGTCGTGCTCTGGGTGAGGAATGCGCTCCCTCGGGACAGTTCCCGACCCTGGAAACAAGGGCCAACATAAACACTCATCCCCCAACCCCCGCCACGGACCTCACCTAAAATCCCCCACAATCCCTGGTAGAGCTGATAATGAGGTTGCGGCAGGAAGAGGACTTCAACAAACTTATAGAAAGTGTCACGCCGCCTTAACGTGCGCGGACTGACTTCAGGTATTTCCATCCCGTCCCGGCAGGTTTGAGCGTGACACATTTCAGACAGAATTAAGATGGCAAAAATGGTTTGTCACATGGTCGTGTTAGGATGCAGTGGAGGAAGGGGAGGTGTGTGTGTGTGTGTGTGTGCATGTGCGTGTGAGGGATTATAGCCTGACTAATTACCTTGTAAAATGCCATTCCCTACATTTAAAACGCAGCAATGCCGCAAAAAACAAGCATTATTCCGCACAAAAAACGGCTGGGAGATCGCGGCCTGGAACCCTCTGTTCCAGCTGTCTCGTAAACAGCGGTCGTCACGGATGGATGATTTTGTTCCATTTTTATCAGAGCGAGTTTAAATCGTGGGTATTTATATTTTAGCTATCTGGGGGGTCAGAGCGAGTTTAAATCGTGGGTATTTATATTTTAGCTATCTGAGGGGGGGGGGGCGGGGGAGACAAATTCCACACAAGTTTATTTCCCTGCTTTCAGAGATAAGTGTTTATTCGGACATATTTGTTCATGGAGGAAGTGGATCCTCCTGCACGCGGTGCAACTCTGTGCCGCCCTGATGGGCTCAGGCTAATAACAGGAGGAATGAAAGAACATTTCCCCTTTTTCCTTTCCCTTGTTTACTCGCTGGTGCTGAAGCCAAATGAGAGGCCGAGCGAGATGTATTTTGAGACGAGAAGAAAGGGAGCGCGTCATTTGTCCGACCAGACCAGACCAAGGGGCGACATCTGCAGCAGAGTCGGCAGCGTCCCGAAAAATCTCTCCGTTTTTTTGACTTTAGCGATAAGGGTGTCTCCAAAAGTTAGAGGACAGCTGGCGTCCCCCGACTGTAGCTCTGTGGCTTTGCTGCTCTCTGTAGCTCGCTGCCAAAAAGGATGAAAGGAAGTTGAATTTATAGCCTCGCGAGTCGCGGCTCAGAGCGTCTGAAATGTTTTGATAAATCTCTCCCTCATCAAATCGTCTGCGGGAGCGTGCACCGTCGTTGCCAGAGGTTAAGGGATCCTCGCGGAAAAATGTTTGTTTTTCCTGATACGAGGGAGCGTTGGACAATATCGTCCCGATATGTGAATTCTGCAGCTTCAAAGTGAGTGGCTGTGCAGCGAGGGATCAGACAGGAGGCGTAAGTCAGCCTGTATGATGAAAGAAAATGTGAAATTAGGCCCCAGGTTAAAAGAATAGCTCAAAGTCAGACGGACGACTGTTTTCTCTCGTCCTCCTCCTCCTTTTCTTCCTCCTCTGCCGGTATCGAGGCCTGCGCTCCCTTGCACATCTGTCGGCATGTATCCGCCGCTCAATCGCTCTCGCTGGGCCACGGCGGGTTCCCTAACAGCTCAGTATGGCTCTTCCATTAATCAAAGACACTTCCAGTGTCCCATTACAGAAACACTGCTACTCGGCCTGTCTGAAGCTGACAGCTCGCCAATTCATCTTCGAGGAGAAAAAAAAAAGCCATTGTGGCACGCCAGTCGCCTTTACCTGTTCAAACGAAGGGCTGTTAAGAGCGCAGGAAGACCCCTCTGAAATTGTTTTCTCTAGGTCAGGCAAACAACAAAAAAGGTAAATTGCTTGTCTCAGGTAACACACGGGAGGAGCCGGCTGTGGCAGCAGGTTCGGGGGAGGGGGTGGGTTGGGTGGAGGAGAAGGGTCAGCGAGGAAATAAGAGGATGGAGATGTGTTTGTTAAGACGCTGATTTCAATGATGCTGTGGGGGGGGATGAAATGCACCGATGCAGTTTACCGAAATGGCCTAAACACTGTCCTGACACTGCAGAGGGGGACCCTCTGCAGCGGCGGGCTGCCGCTAAGTACGTCTCCTTACACCTCCCCGGCTGCCTGGCGGTGGCAGCTTGGGGGGGTTCCGGCTTCCTGTGGCGGCCGTCGAGAGCAGGCTGAAGGAAAATGGACGGCCTCCACAAACAGATTTTCACTTCGCTCCGTTTTAAAAAGCTTCGTTCAAACGGCAAAGTCAAACATTTGATGATGGTTTATGAGCAGTAGGAGCAGGGACGCCATGGTGACATGATTCGACATTAATACACGACTGCAACGCAGAGGATACACAAACGTTTTAGACTCTGTCTGACCACCGAATGACATCAGAACAGCAACCTTTATTGCCAGGAACTGTTGCCATAGCAACTGTGTTGGGGTCATTTCAATTATTTTTGATCACGCTACATTCGGCTGCATTAGCATTGTGGTCAGTTGTTAAGTTAGCGGCTAACTCTGCTAGCTCATAAAACCAGATGTTTATCTTCCAGCTATAAAATACGATATACAACGAAACTAAAAAAATGAACTAAAATAGGCAAGAAAAAAATGTCAACTTTCAGATTAAATGATCGACATGGTTTTTAATAAGCAGAGAAAGAAGGATTCATAGCTCATAAATAGAGCAGGTATCAATAACTCATCAGTTTTCGGTCTGGAGTTAATCTGCTTCACTGTGAATGTTCAACATGTTGACTTTTAATTGTTGACATGATCTGAAGCACATGGAGCGCAGTGAATTCAGGGCGTGTCCACATGCACCCTCGCTGCGGTAACCACAGAAAACAACAGGACGCCACAGCAGCTCAGGGGTGGGGAGGCCTGAGCGCCGTCTCTTTATTAGTCACGGGTGTTAGTGGGGATGACGTGCAGTGAACCAATCAGAGCGCCATCTGCCGGCCTCGTGAACGGCCACAGGTGCGGCAACACCTTGGATTCCGATCATGGGGGCGGAGTCAGAGGAGAGAACTGTTCCGTGCGTGTGGAGTGTCTTCTTATTGTCTCGATAACGCTGGAGCCGACTTGGACGGGAGTTTATTCTCAAAGTTATCATTAAGTTGAAATGACAAAGTTTCTTTTCTTCCCCTTTTATAAATCCCTGTTATTATTTTGAATTTGTTCTCTGGCACCCGGACTGTAAATAGTTGACCATGTGCAGCTGAGAGAGGCAAAGTGAACTGTGAAAAGCCAGCTGCTGCTCAGGGTGTGTGGCTCAGAAATTGGCAGCTGGTAACTCCAACATTTTTAGCTTCTTGGAAGTCGAAGAAGTGGCGAGTGGCTCGCTTCCAAACCGAGGTACAAAAAAAAAAAAGGCAGAGAGAAGAGAAAGCCAGTGCTTTGGCCATTTCATGACGGCTCAGTGCCGTTACATTGTTCTCATCAGGATCAGACCTCGCTCTCTAATGAACACTCTGACAGTAAAAGTGAGGGAGGCCCGACGAGAAAGGACAGCTTGTCCCCTCCCCTCAGCCCCCACCCCCCCACCCTGCTTGTATTTGATTGGCATAATGAGGTGAAGGCTAGTTGGCACAAAGCTGCTCCGGGGGGCAAATGGAGACATTATTATTTTGTGTGTGTGTGTCTGTGTGTAGAGAGGGTTGCTTGGCGATCTACACCCCAGCCCCACTGGGCTTTTAATTACCCTCCCCGTAACATGGCATCTGCTGAGACGGGACGGTCGAGCGAGCCCTGCCAACATGGGCACCGTGGCTCGCTCTCTCTCTCTCTCTCTCTTTCTCTCTCTGTCTCTCTCCCTCCCTCCCTCCCTCTCTCTCTCCGTCTCTTGTCACCGTTAGACCCCAGCTGCAGTCTCGCTCTGCGCTTATTGGATTCTATCTACATGTATGATTGATTCAGCACCTGAACTGTGCTTTTCATGACAAGACGGCCAGAATGAGACACACACACACACACACACACACACACACACACAAAGCAGAGCACCCCAGCTGGCAAATATTTAACCAACCGTGAGCCGCTGTAAGATGCCCGCTCTGTTCAAGTAGGTTGGGACATTTCAGGAGCAGATGTTTGATTTGCTGCTCTGGAAGAGACAGAGAGGGAGAGAGATGGACGTCGCAGGGCCCGTGTCGGTGTGTGTCTCTGCGTTCGGCTTCTCCTCTTAAAGCTGCACTTGTAAAAACGACGACGACAACAAGGACAACTCAGTTCAGCCTTAGCTTCTCCAGATGTCGGTCCATCGCCATCGTGACAGTGCTGTATGACATCGTAGATTAGGATCCAGACTTTGGTCCAGTTGCTCAATCACCCTTGTCCGCAGGGTGTCTCAGGCAGTTTGGCGACTTAAGGACACTTATTTTGGTGTTTACAAGCTTCTCCCTTTGCAAGCAAAGCCCTATAATTACTTTGGCTGCAACCACCACCATGAGCGCAGCTCTCACTCACTCGTGCTTCTTTTTATTTATTTTTTTTTTGAAAAAAGGTTTTTATTTTAGCTCCATGTGGACGATGCTGGAAATGAGGACACGTTCACACACGGCGATATGAAGTTGTGTATCTGTCACCAGCCTCTAGCTGTTAGTAATACACACAAGCACAAACACACCAGTCGGGCCATGAAGAGCATTTAAAGGTCCTGTTTGTTGTTTAAATTGTCCCCTCCACACACACACACACACACACAGTCATAATCATGAACATTATCCTGTGTTATTACTTATCACAACACCTCATTATGCAATAATTCCATTAAACAACAACGCAGTAATGATTTGTCATATCCATCCCGCTCCTACTGTTCTTCCACTTTCCCTCCACGGAGAAACGGTCGCTGCCAGATCTGATAAACACGCGGGTTTATTAAACCGACGGCTCTTGCTATGGCTTCCTCTCATTCCGAGGTGCATTAGTGTCACATTGAGAAATACATTATTCGTCAGATACTACATTATCAGCTGTCTGTAGTGGTGTGGGATGTTTTCCTAGCCGGAGCGGGGGGTGGGGGGGGGGGGGGAGGAGGGGCAGTCTGCTCTCGAGTGAAGGCAGCGACCCCGGCCTGACATCCAGACGCTACTATTCCAGTGTTCTGGCCCTCCGGCCAAAAAGCTGTCAGCACATATTTTATCCTTTTGCTCGCACAGTATATTTTCTCTCGCTGCCTCTTTTCTTGTCGGACTCGTCTCACGGCCTCTCCTCCCTCCCTGTGTACACAGCAGTGACATAGACCCGATACAAGGCGTTAATGGCTCCTCACAACCTGCTCGAGTCATTTCAGGTCGGCTCGTTTGGTTAAATCACGATCGAAAAGTTGCCTGTCGCTTCTGTGCATGATTCATTCTAATGGAGACGATTTATTCCACTCAGCCGACCGAGCAGGACGACAAAGTTCTACACGTTTATTACAGTTTAACTAAATAATGGGTCCAGTTTCCACACATTTGCTTTTAAATTGCTCTTAACCTGAGTCCCTGGCAGCGTCTGCCTTTTGGATTTACCTCGCACATTCCTAATCATCTTTTATTTCCTCCATCTTGCAGCGCGCCAACGTCAGAAAACCACCGTGCACTTTGTTATTAGACGTATTTCACTCACACGTAAAAAACCCACCCGGCTCTCACGTGACCCCCGCGCCGCCGTACGGGCAGAGGCACCGATTCAAGCCGGGAGAGTTTCCTGGCAGAGGCCGCCCACTGCATTCACTGGCCGCCGTTCAGCTGTCATACTCTGAAGTTTCTCCCTCATTTAAATCTGCTGCCGTGCGGAGATGAGGCGATATGTGCGTTTACTCAGAGGCCAGCACAGTTCGGAGGTCACACACGATGGCGATGAGAGGGCGCCGCCTCGGAGAAGAGACATCAGGTGTAAATAAGAGCGGCGCGGGCCGCGGTGGCGTCGTGACACCGATGAGTCTCAGAGTCGGGTTTCGGATCCAGCGGGGGAATATGAGCGGACTGCCAGAAATAGCAATTGTCACGCTTCATTATCTTCCACTTCCTCGGAGTTAGCTCACTGTGTATGAAGCCATATTTGACATAGTTCCTCTCCCTTTATTTTAATTCCTGTGAGGATCCCCACAAACCCGTATATATAGAATATTAGTACACATAAAGTAGATTAATAATTGTCCAGTAAATTAGGCCTTTGTAGCGTTTTCCTACATACACAGTAAGTAATGCGTTTAAGTTTATGGCCTTACAGGTGTAGACAGCATCCCATCCTCATCCAGGCTCATGTGCTCTGCAGCCATTAGAAGGGAAACAAACACAGCTATAACAGGAGCTGTGATGTGTACAGGAACATAGAGCCTCCCCCTCACACACGCACACGCACACACACACACACGCACGCTGAGATGAGAGCGACTTGTTTACTGCAGCCCCGCAGAGCTCCGGCTGGGGCTGTTTGGGACGCCCGTGGGTGCTGTGTAGCTCTTGGAAGGCGGACGTGCAGTGAATGACAGTGCACATAGCCCAGCGCCATCGCTGCCACCTGAACCTCCCCATATAAACACACACACACACAAGTTCACGGGGTCGAACCCATCAAAACAACTTGCCTGTGGCCGTCTCAAGTGTGAAAATAAGCCTCTGCGATCTTTACCTTTTATTCTTTTCCAATGCTTTTATTTTCCTCAACATAGATACAGTCACTGCAAATAATCTTATTTGTGTTATTTTGCATGGATAGGCACACACACACACTAGCTTGCCTCTATCTATTTCCTGGAATGTGATCTGTCCGGCGTACAGTAAATCAATCTCAGAGACGTTGCATAATAGTTTGAGAGCCGAGTCCAAACGGCTAAATAATCACCTTGTTAACTGTTCGGCTCTGGCTCGCTCCGGCTCGAAATAAACAAAATCACAAGGTCCCTCTCCCGTTTCCAGATAAACAAGAGTGAGTAAAGTTACAAGACTCTGGCAAGATGTTCACAATCTCTGAGAGGAGGACTGGTTATAACGGCATATGCTGTCCTCTGTGTAACGCTCTGATTTAAATGCTGTACTCTGTATTTCATGGTGAGAGCTGTGGGGGCCTGGAGACGTCAGTGGGATTCACTGCAACTGTTCTCGGTCCGATAAAATAATTCCGAAGGATTATTGTTAAAACAGCCTTACATAGACAAACATATTAAATAACATATTTTTTTTATTTGTCACCATTTGCTGTTTACTAATTATCAAATACAACTTTTGTTGTTTTAAAACTTTTTTTTTACTGTTTTTCAAATGAACTGTTGTTTTTACAGTATCGTTACATCACCTTTTGAGAAATAAATATAAATAAATACTATTTGTGATTCTAACAGCAAAGACAAAACTTCTCCAGCAGGTAAAAGTTTGATCCCCCACACACACACACACACACACTATTATCTGCATTTAACAGTCCTCTCTTTTCTCTGGCTCGCGCTGTGCCATCACACAGGTTGTTGTGTTGTCGTTCTTGTTGCGAAATGCAGCTTTTATTGATGTAACAGGTGCTTAGCTCGACTGCGGCAGTCAAAATAACACATCCACCCCTGTTTGGCTTTCAGAATGGAAGCTAAAGTTAGACATCTTTGAGGTTTTTCTGCCACTTGATGGAAGGTGAAGCCGATGCATAATGCATGAGGAGAGAGGGAAGACTTCGTCTGGCTGCTTTTTATAGACCACCACCAAAGCTCTGCTGCTGCTGCACACACACACACACATGCACCGAGCCTGAGCCTCCGTCTCACTCGATGCGATGTAACCTCTCACAGATCAAGAAAGCAGGAGCAGAGGAAAAACAGGAGTCTAGCAAACCAGTTGTTGAGAGCGGAGGGAGGGGAGGGGAGGGGGGGAGAAAGGAACAACAAGACGAAACAGAAATGTTGACGCGCTATTTTGAGACGGCATCGTCGTTTGATGCACAAACCAAACGAGGAGCTGGGGGGGGAAAGGGAGCAGCGGGGCTGGCGTCTGTCTCAAAGATGGGCTTTAACAGAAATACTTTCTACATGTGATCTTACAGGCTCCCCTCCGCCTTTGTTCCCACCGTTCCAGCACTTCACTGAACGTGTCTTTAGGTCTAGTTAAAATGAGGGGGAGACGAAAAGAGAACGTTATCACACAAGGGAGGAGCTGGGGATGTCAAATCATTTGCAGGCAAGTCGAGCTCCGACTTCTGGTTGCAGATATTTTTTTTTTTTGGAAACCCCATTTGCTGCTCTCAAACGTGTGGAGTTATTCCTCCTCTGATCCCTCTAATCCTTATTTAACCAGGCCGGTTGACTAAGAGCACACTGTCATTTATAGTAATGACCTCAGGGAGCCGCATGTACACACTCTCACACCTGGGTGTCGCCCAGGCCCCCCCCCCCAACGGTGAACCACAGCGGCTCAGTCCGTCCACCTCCTGCTCTTCCAGCGGACTGGATGATAACATTTAGTAAAGTAGAAGACATCACAGGGAAAAACTCTTGCCGTCTCTATTTTTTTGCAAATTAGAAGACGGATATCGAGGTCGGCGGCGGCGACGTTCGAGCTCAGCACCCGTAGTTTTGGGGAATTTTAGTGTCTCGTCGCACAGCTGAACCTTCAAACGGGCTTTGGAACGTTTTCTCTGAAAGTAAAAGAGAAATTTCTCCTGCCAGTCGGGGTGATTTGAACTGCAACCTCCAGGTCATGTTCTCTCTTCATTGTCACATCTTTATTGAATAAAGGGACTCCGTCGCAGGGTGAGAGCTCTTCACTCTGCGTGGAACTGTAGCAGCCGGGTTGAAATGGCTTCCTGAGTAAGACTGGGGGTATTAGGGAGTGAATCCCAACTTCTAAGCTTTGGGGGGATCCAGGTGTCTGACTGGGATTAGGGAGAAATGGTTTGTTCCTGCCCAGGAAGCACAATTTGACGTTTCTGGGATTATTCTCCCCCTCTCTTCTCACCTGAGAGTCGAGGCTCCTCAAACCAACCGCACGTCCTCGGGCAGCACTCGTCCCTGGGTGGCGATAATTAAAGGGAAACGGCTGTGACGCGAAGTCCATTTTACCCCTGGCGTTATTATTTCATTGCAGCTGCAGCAGTTTTCCACGAAGGGATGAGATGCTCAAGTAGTGACGGACGGGGTTAGATGAAGCAATCTCACGTCCCACGTGTTTTCCTAAAAATCTCCCGTCAACACAAGAATGCAGAAATGCTACGAATAATTTCGGACATCATCGTTCCTTCAAATCTCTCAGAGTGCACTGTGGGTGATGATGTGTTCTTCGTAAATCAGGAACCCTGAGGAGATAGATCCCATCGGTGTTTTAAGAAATGTCTTATTTCATTCTGCAAAGATTCATCTGAGGTTAGAGGAGGGAGCAATGTGAGTATCACGTGCAACATGTTCATGGCTAATAGACGTTTTCAGATCTGATAAATGATGACGCCGATGACCACAGTTAGTCTGTGAAGTTCTCCACACTGTGCTCATCAATTCAGGCTTCAAAAATAAGTATTTTTTAAAATCCCTGATTGAACAGACTCGCATCTCGGTGACAGAACGCCGTAGCAGATAAATGGAGCCGATGATTTTTATGCCTGGCGGCGGCTGAGGGGGCCTTGAGGACATGGTGGCATTTTGAATGCTCAGCTTTTGAAATAGAACCTCGTCTTTCTGGGCCTTATTGCCTCGCGGTCGTTTTAAATAATACAGAGTGCGTAGCGTTCAGCTCGTCGGTGGTGGACTCTCGTCAGAACGCGCTTCATTTGTCGTCCTGTTCTCTGACACGTGTTGGTGCGGGGAGGAGGAGGAGAGCCGCTGCACAGAAACCCCTTGAAACTGCATGTAGCACCATTAGCAGTTTGTGCAAATGCATTAATTAGTCCTGTAGGTTAGGACACCTCTTGTGGGCTAACTCAGACATGACTGATTGGATTTTAATGAAACTTGTGGAAATCATTAATCTGCCCGCTCGCAGCCAGCTGTCGAACCCCCCCCCCCCCCCCCCCCCCGGCCCGCCCCGCCCCCCCCCCCCCCCCCCCCCCTCGTTATCAAAACCGCGGCGATCGGATGAAACGAAACGAACGCCTCCGCCGGAGGTGGCGCCGCGGTCGCAGGTGACACGTTTGCCTCTGATTGGCCGCGACGGAGGCTGTGTCACTCAAGCGAGGAAAACACGGCATACTGTTGTTGATTTGTTTTTTTTATGATTGTTTTTACCCCGGGAACATGATATAGCTGTTTTCACCGGAGACACCCACAGGGCAAACTCAGGGGTGGTTGCTGTCTGCAATATTATAAATAACACAGTGAGGATGAAAGGCTGTGGCGCTCGCTCCCCTCCCCGTCCCTCCGTCTCTCCTCTCCTCTCCTCTCCTCCTCTCGCCCTGCTTCTCATCTATGCTCAACACGAGTGCCTCGGCGCTCGCGTGTGTGGCTTGAATTTATATGAACGTCTCCCCGGCGAGGGACAACGGGGGCCAAGTCATTGATATGTGCGGGAGGACTCAGGATAAACAGCCCACGCCAACCGGTGTTACGCCAGCTTGCCTGATACATTTTGATTGAGCAAAGACAGAGGGGTGGAGTTGGGGCTGGGAGGGCAAATGGAATTGGGGGAGGCTTAAAAGAGCCGGGGATGAAATGACAGAAACAGTCTCTGCTTCTTTTTTTTTTTTTTTTTTTCTTTTTTTCACCTGGTTCTCCTGTCGGCAGAAAATAGACCCACGGTGATGCACTCGCGGCGCCTCGCCAGATAAATGCCCCACACTTATATAGAGCTTTTCTGGTCTAATCGACCACTCAGAGAGCTTTACACTACACGCCGTTCACCAGTTCACACTCATTCACAGATATGGCTTTTTTGGCGGCGCCGCCGTCTTTGGCCAAAGATTTTTCCAGAGGAGCCGGGGCAACAAACCACTGACCTTCCCAAAACATGAGCCAATGCTCCTTGTATTCTGGTTTTCACCTTTGTTGCTTAGTTATATCCAAATATGATCCGCCACCATCGCTATTCCCCTCTCGCCCTCTCTCTCTCTCTCTGTCTCCCTGTGACACGGCCAGCCTCCTAATGGACTGGAAATCCACATTGAGGGGGGGTTGGGGGGGGTCCCTCTCTCTGTGTCAGATAACCAAAATAAGAGGTGGCGGCGGGACACTCCGACGCTTATGGCCACATTAGGATCAGCCAGCGAAGTGACACCGAATTGCCTCGTGCATCATTTCGGCTTTGTCCCCCGTGACAGGGAGTCGTGTGTGTGTGTGTGTGTGTGTGTGTCCGCCCCGTGCTTTTATCCCCAAACGGATGAACCGTCGGTCGGGGTCTTTGCCTCTCCAGTGCATTATCCCACTTCATAATTTGTGAAAGTCCTTTTGTTGCTGACCTTTGTTTGTGGAGTGTCTTCTGAGGACGTCTCCCCCCCGACGCTCAGCTGCTGCCTTGTGATGTTCACACGTCACCGCACTGCGCGTGACGCGTGACCTCAGAGTTTAATAACCACATGCCGCCATGCTTAAAGATGAGATCTGAATTCTATAGTTTCTTTATAATCTGGTGTTTTCATCCACTCATTTTGACTTTGTAAATTGAAAACACTCCCTCTGCTTCATTAGATGTTTATACTTTAGTTATTGTCATGGTCGCTGAAGACTGTGCTAATGTTTCCAGATGATTCATGGGAATAAACAAAATACATCAATTTCGCAGAATTTCAAGCTCAACTTAGGGTCAGAGATCTTTTGCGGCTCCACCTGATGAATTTAAGTCCACATCCCCATCCTCTTTAATCTCCCAGCTAATCTCTTAATTTACCCATGACTTGGTTTCATACACTGAGAACTGAACGGTTCCAGCAGTCGCTTTGTGCCGCCCGACAGCGGGGTAATACAGATTTCATGTGCTATGCTCAGCTAGCAGCTAACGTCGCAGAGACGGCCGTCACGAAAACGTCTCAGAGCGCCGCGCCAGCAGCTCGCCGTCCCTGCAGCTCCTCCCGTCTGAGCTCTATTCAGCGGCCCGGCTTTCTCCCATTATCAGTTGTTTTTCATCTGATCCACAGAAATAATGAAGAAACACACACACAGACACACACACACACACACACAGTCGCAGCTTTTCCTCAATTTACCACCTCTTATCAATTGCCTCCCTTTATCTTTTAGTGTTTTCTTCTTTCCATCTTAACCCTCCATTCCTCTTTCTTCGCAGCTTTTATTTACGAACATTGTTCCAGGTTGTTTTATAGCTCCCCTCAGGACCGGAGAGGATGGAAGAGAGGGGGGGAAAAATGGAAGAAAAAAAAAAAAAAAAAAAAAAAGATGAAAGGATAGAGAGCAACACTCAGGGAGAAATAGATTCTGGGCAAGCGATGAGAAATAAGTGCAAGTCATCAAGCGTGGCCCTGCTTGGCTTTTCCCTCTCCGTCTAATAGTTTAGATGTGGCGATATGAAATGTTGATGCGAGCTGATCAGCGTGAGTTTCAGGCAGAGTCATTTGATTTAATGAGGTTTGGCAGTCGTTCCACCGCCTGTGTCAAAGCCCAATCATGTGAAGTCTGGATGACTCGAAGCCATCAAGGGACGCTAGAGTTATTTTCTCTCGTTTTATTTGCCACAGCACAGCAGAGTGTTCAGGCCACTCGAAGGCACGGAGACGGAA
Organism: Pseudorhombus dupliciocellatus; assembly: GCA_016785235.1. Taxonomy (NCBI): domain Eukaryota; kingdom Metazoa; phylum Chordata; class Actinopteri; order Pleuronectiformes; family Paralichthyidae; genus Pseudorhombus; species Pseudorhombus dupliciocellatus. The sequence continues at coordinate 2,029,485 of JAFBJW010000183.1, read as the reverse complement.
TCCGAGGTCACGCGTTAATGTCGCGATGTTACTTATTATTTATTAAGAATAGAGTCGGGATGTATTTTGAGAAGAAAGGGTGGCGAGCATTACAAGGATGAAGCGTCTGATGACGTTAGGCTTGATAAGGTGAATGTCACCAGGTCACCGCAGCCTCTTGTTAAGTTTATTTTAGTCTCAACTTCAGGTTGTAACAACAACAACAAAACACCAAGTATATCTTTGTATTTTGAGAATATTTCTGGAATATTATCATTGTACGATAATGGTCGTAATTAAATTGCAATAAAGTAATATTTAAAAAATAAACCTGAGACTTAAGTTTATATTACTCAGGTGTTGACGAGCCAGTATATTTAGTATTTTTGTTATTTGTGAAACTTAAACTCAAATTTAACAAGATGCTCCAAATACGTCATTTTAAATGCACGCAATCATCTGATCTTCAGATTTTGACTTTGTTCTCCTAAAGATTATGACTTTCACTGAAAATAATGGCACTTCATCCTTGAAATCCATTTAAATTTGACTATTTTCTTGTAATTTACCACGCTATTCTCTAAATCAGATGAATTCTCTCTGTAATGCGCCTTTATCACGCACGTCGCTTCTATTTTAACTTTTATTCTAAACTGTCGTCACGTACAAGAACAGGTGGGAAGCGCCAGTTTTCACTAAATCTGCTGGTTATGAAATACGGCTGAACAAGTCCAGCGGCTAAGTGACGAAGAAAAAAAAAAACCAAGTTGTGAATTACACGCGACAAGCTGTTGCTGCTCAATAACACAGGCCTGCAATCCACTCACGATTCACACACACACACGCACACACTCGGTCGGGCTGTGTTTTATGAGGAGGCGCGCTGCATGAGGTGATCAGCATATGTTTTGTTGACATAAATTTAAAATTTATGGCCGCTGTCAAAAGTGACTGTTGGACAAAGTCGATTATTAACTGAGTAAATGGCCTGAGAGAGTTTTATGTGAACTTCCTTAATGGCTACAGTCAGTCTGTTTCAAATCACCCTCCCCGAGCTCCCACCCACCTCACACACACACACACACACACACACACATGCTGTGTGTGTGTGAGTCGAGGTCTCTCCGAGCTAAATCACTGAGCTGAGACAATATTTGAGTATCCTTTTACATGTCATTAAACTTTGTTGAAGCTGGATCACAGTATATTATTAGCTCCGCTTAAGCACATAAATCATTTGGAGGCATATAAATCACCCGAAATGCTTTTTATTACTAATCACCATTTCACTCTATGGAATCCAAACCTGCGAGTGTGGCTTCCTCTCTGTCCTCACACCAAATTACTTTCTAAAATATTCCTCCCTTTGACGTGACCTTGGTTTCCTGTCTCCGCACGCCTCGGGGGACACGTTAGACATGTCTGATTTTTTTTTTTTTTTTTTTTTTTTTACTATTTAATCATCATGTAAACCTCAGTTCTAGATCAAATATGATCTGCCTCAAACGTGACTCATTAGGCTGCAGTTAAAATAATCCGCTTCGTTTTGAGTCTGGTTACGAGTCCTCGTGCCTCCCTTCAATCAGCTGCAATCAAAGGCCCACATTAGCTACCGCTGCTAATTCTGCCACTTTATATATTTTCTTAAATACTATACATTAAACCCACAATGGCTTCCTACCCTATGGACAACGCCGGCAGGGCTTCAAGTGCTAAACCTGTCCTCTTACAGACTGAATTACTGGAGCAGCTGCTGTTACCGTTCTGTTGAACACCGGCTAATGTGCTGTTTCAGTGTATAGTGGAATTTAACTCTCTCACAGTCACTACACTGGGCTCATCAACACTTACCTGTACGCTGGAAATACATGGCATTGCTTCCAGTTCAAGTGGCCTTAATAAGTCCAGCCGCACCTTATCAGGGCCCTGTCTGGGGGGCACAATGCTCAGATTGAGGAGGGACACAATGGCCCTTTGAAAGGCTTTGTGCTCTGTGTGTGTTGTGTTGTGGTCTACCACTCACGTGAGTTTCCCCCTCTTATCAGAGTGTGTGAGAACATCGGCCATGATCCTTAAAGAGAAGGAAAAAAAAAAAACACCCTCCATTGTGTTGCTTCGTCCATTTTCCAGCGGCGCGTCGTGGAATTTGTTCTCCATCAAAGACAAAATTACATGAAGACGCTTTTTTGTTTGTGGTCTGACAGTAAAGGTCGGGTGTTGGTCCTTCAGAGGTGAACACACTCGATCGTCCACCGGCAGTCGCTGTTACAGACCAGAATGCTTTGCATCGGACTGCTGCGATTGCTATTGATCTTCTCCCCCGTATGCAGCAGCGATGGGTGTTGTGTAGCTGCTCCTGCTGGGTCTCTGCTGAAAACCAGGAATTCTAATGAAATGATATGAGACTCTGCACCGTTCGCCGTCACAGATCGATATCTCACCGTCTCGTTGCTAAAGGGACGTCAGCCTGACTTCGGTTTCCAGGGCCACTCCTCTGAATGCGGAACCCCAACAATCATGATTTCCTCATTTCAGATTTGCCCTGCTCTCTGTCTCAGGTTTCAGACGATGTTTCAAAGCAATTCATTGTCACTTAAGTCACGCTAGACTTAATAATAGCTCATGCTAACCATTGCCAGAGGACAAGATAATGTCTCTCGGTCTGTCTCAGTCCCCTCCCGAGCCTCGAAGCAGAGCTGTAAATCAATTTGCATTCGACATCTGACATCAATCAGTCATGTTTTGGGAGAGTGGCACCACCTCCTCCTCTGCGGCTTTGTTGAGAGACACTAAGATGGATGGCTGTCATCTCGCCCAAGTTGAGCGGATCCCTTATCAAGGGCATTGTTTCCCCGAGAATGCACTCGGCTGATCACTCCGTGCCACCTGACTCGCCGACAGAGACCACACAATCCATCTGTTTGACGTTGTCTTGCTTTGTCTGCCAGCAGCTCCCGGAGTGGAGAATCCGTCATATTTCCCCTCACGTCTCGGGGTCTAGAGATCTGCAGCTTTGCATTAAAAGGGGGCGACTCGATGCTGGAAACATTCTTTTACCATCAATTCAAAGAATTCTCCCAATTATGAGAAATGAGAAATGTATGTTTGCTTGATTTGATTCCGTGAGAGGCTCATATTGACCAATTTGATCGATTTTGGACTTGAGTTACAAAATATGAAAACTGTGTGTCAGAGAATTGTTTTGGAAGTTGGTTGATTGCGTCGAACCTGCACCGACTTTAAGAATAAGTCATTCCAGGCTGGAATGCGTGAGCCTTTTTTGTACCTCTCTATTTGAAGTTCTCGGGAGGCTTAGGGCACTGAGGCAGTTGTTTGGCAATTCGTGTCACCTTAATTGCTTTAGAGCACTTTCAGATACCTCTCAAGAATAATATGCTTTGTAATAAGCCGTGGGGTCTTTGGGGATTTTGTAACAGAGAGAGAGTTGTGAGGGCAGACTTTATGTTGTCAGATGTTATTTCATTATCCAACCTCCGAGGCCTTTGCCGCCTAATCAAATATTGACCCTTAGCCCTGTCTGAGCTTTGTGCGTTTCCGCCGTCGTACATCCTCGTGAATATTTTCTAAAAAAAGACATTTCATAGCAGACCTGCTTCGGCTTCCAGCGACACATCCTCAATTGATTGGAAATCTGCCCCTTGAGTAGTTCATACGCTAACTAGCTGCCCTGCGTGTTCTCTATTTAGCATCGTAGCCATCTGCAGCTCTCAAGCTGTAGGGAGCCAACAAAAAGCCCCTGCTTGAATAGCGTCATGTGATTTACAGCACCCAGTCACCGTCTGCTGCTCCCTGCAGAAGGAGACGCGTGCTGGTGCTGGTGGGACGGCTTGTTGCACTGATGGTTATTGTTAAGTGCTTATGTTATGATATGTGAAGTGTGACCGGGGCTCAAAGTCATCGTCGCTCGCCTGCAGACGCAAATATCTGTTTTCAGCGATGTGCACGTACAAACAGTGACTCTCTAAGCAGCAGCCTCCAGACAGTAATGTGTTTGTTTTGCTCTTTGTCAACAGGAAGATGCACAGCGGAATGAAGACCTACAGCTGTGAGCTGTGTGGGAAGAGCTTCCTCGACAGCCTCCGTCTACGGATGCATTTGCTGTCTCATTCAGGTAAAGAAATCATACCCACCCACCTCTAACTCACCTCGTTACTTTACAGAGATGGCGTCACTTCCTGTTTCCTGGCAATTGTAACGAATAGATTGATGGAAATAACTGACGTCTTCTCGCTGAAGCGTTAAACAGCAAAGTGCTGACGGAGGAGAACAGGGCCGTCCAAGATCAGTGTGTGTAATTTGGTGTCTGCCCTGTTTTTGGGGCCACTAAAATCCTAGGGCCAGCCCTGGAGATGAATCCGTGTTTTTGAGTTATTTGAAACTTTGCTGTAAGTTCTGTAGAAGCTAATGGAGGTCAGAGGGGAGGGAGCCGCTCATTAAAGGGCAGCCAATGGTTTGAACCCAATTATTCCTCATGACAACTTTCCGACTTGCTGCCGTTCATTTGACCACAGTTTCCAGTAAAACTTGGCTGACTGAGTTTAATGAGTTTTCGAATCATTTAAAACTATAAATTGGGAATCTCCTGTTTTCACTCCTGACCTTGTTTATTAAATCATCGAGCGAATCTCACAAAAAAAAAGAACTGAAACCAATATTTGTAAGCCTCTGGTAGAGAAGGGGGGCGGTCCAGTAATTTATTTGACCTCAACACGTGTCTTCTGTCGATCGCACAAAATACTCCGGAGCTGATGTGAAACAATGTTGAGTCGGCCATTGTTTGGCCTTGGTGGAGGTGTATGTGTGTTTGTGTGTGTGTGTATGTGTGGGGGGGGGGGTACTCAACCTGAGTGCTGTTATAGTTTCCTTATTTGTTCACTTACAATTTCTATCAGTTTTATCTCCTCCTCCTCAAGGATGCAGCCTCGCTCCCTCGCTGGAGCTGCAGCCCTGAATTTAAGTTTTGCGTCCTTGAGAGTTTCATTTTGATCATTTATTTACATGAAGGGGAAACGGGAGATAACCCCGCGGCAGCTGCAGCGGCGGTGGTGTGGTCAGTTCTCGTAGAGCGCGCTGACTTTGGAGATGGTCTTTTTAACAGGAGGGTGGACGCTCCAAACCCAGCTGCTGCCTTTACTCCTCATACACGTGGTCGATTCACAGACTCGATTTATTTCAGTATTAATACACGGCACAGTACATAAGTACAAAAAATGGGCCTTTTATATTTCATTGAGGGTATCAACAATGGGCTGTTTACGCCGCAGCCTGCGAGCAGAAGAAAGGGCTACGTTGCCTCACGTGTGCTTTATCTCGCCGGGAACACGCTGCGCGTTTGAATATGCGAATGTGGAGCGTAACCCACTTTCGGTGATTTGTGGATTAAGTAACTGTTCAGCCCAGTCAATGTGAGCAGCGCCGGGAAACTGAGCCCCGAGAGGTGCCTGCACATCATCATCCTGTCACTCTACACCTCCGCGACATTGCAGGTCGCCCAGTCAGAAAACACTGCACGCATTGATTGGTCCGGTCTGACACTGGGACACCCACCCCCCAAAACACACACACACACACACACACGTGCCAGCAGTCCCTGTGCACTGAGCCTACTTAGTGCAGCGCCGCTTTAATGGCATGGGCCGCTTTTTATAGGCAGCAAAGAGCTCCTCAGTCCTAAGGCCCTAAGTGCAGATGGTTTATTGAGACACTGTAAAAGCCATGGGACCTCTGAGGGAACCCCTCCTGCACGCACACACACACCCATCCCCATGTGTTGTCGTTGGCTGGGTTCTGCTTGGTCCCCTGTATGGTTTCCAGCGGTCTCACTAAGTGGTCAGACTTGTCTGCTTGGCGTTACCAACCGTCAGCGGCGAGAGCGCTTACCAGCGACGCCCTCCCCCCCCCCCCCCCCCCCCCCCCCCCCCCCCCCCCCCCGCGGAGCCAACCACTCTCTCAGTAGACGGGGAGCAATAATTGCCAAGATCATTTGTTTGTTTGTATCTCACCAAATTTTAAACAATGAACTGCGATGGATGCCGACGCTCCCGCCACGTTGTGACGAAGATGAACGACAGACGCACGCTGGGCCGGTGAATTGGCTCAGCACCGCGGCTCAGCGTGTCAAAAACAAAACTCGCTCCAAGGAAATATTCACTGTTTATTTTAGAATTACACCCCGTCTTCACAGGCCCTGCTGCACACAGGCGCACACGCACACATTTGTCAAAGCAGCAAGGAGCGAGCAAGAGAGTGAGAGAGCTCCGTCACAGGAACAAATGGTGATGGTGATTGTCATGGAGATTTGCCCGTCTCGCTCTGCAGTGGTGCGCACGTCTGCGAGCGCGTGTCGTGTTCCCCACGTCGGTGTGTCACGTGGCGCCGAGCTGCTCGCCGGCTGGAGGGAGCACGAATTCAAAAGTGGTCTTAAAGTCAGGAGTTATGACAAAATGGGAGCTGAGGGTGAGTCAAGGTAATCTGCTGCTCAGACACTTGTTGCGTGCGTGTGTGTGTGTGTCCGGTGCTCGTCATGCTCCGGTGGGGATTATCCTTAAAGAGCCAGGCTCAGACAGGAACTTAAACTTTATGTTGTCACTGCATTAGTCAAAGTAGTTTTTCTAGTAAAAGTTGTGTGCAGTACTCCTGTCTCCATGGCCCCATGAGTCACATGACACTCGCTCCGGCTCCAACAGTGACATGGACTTAAATAGAAATTGGCTCTGTAACAGGAAGGAGATTAAACATGTGATATATGGTTTTACCTACATGTTTAAACATGATCGACCTTTGTCATATTTTGTATTGACTTCTTATTTCATCAAAAAGTTTTCCAACAACGTTCAAACCAAAAGAAATCGGCCGGTCGATTAAACGTCATTCTCTCCGTGTTCCTTCACATTTTGTAGAATTGGTGAGTCGTTGAGGTTTATTACGGCCTGAGAGAGCCGGTCATTCATTCTTTGCAAATTGTGTAAAGTGAGAAGACGGTTTGACAAAGAGTGACGACGCGTCGGTCTTAAAATCCTCCTGTGGTGTGAACAGGTCAACAAGCAGCCCTCTGACTTCAGGTGAGGAGTGTGTTGACGGGAGATCAAATGGAAAAACAGAATAAGATCAGACCCCAGAGGAAGAGCCACGCGCTCCGCCGTGAGAGCGGCAGCCGAGCGGGAGATGTGGGCAGTGTATTTTTAGCAACCGTGGCAGCAAGTGCACAAACTTTTCTGTCTTTTCTCTCTCCACTCTCTCTCTCGGAGCGGGGCCGCCTTGATGCGCGACTTCAACCTGCACTGTTACACACATCAGCGTCGATTCATCGGTGCTTTGGTCTGGCGTAAAAGGCGAGACGAGCGCTTCTGTGGAGACGGCGCGACGGTTAGGGAAGAGACAGCAACTGAGGCAAAGCCTCTTTGATACTTTTTGTTGTCTGCCTCTTTTGCTTTTCTTTTTTTTTTTTTTTTTGTTGCACTTTTTCTCCTCCACCTCCGCCTCCGCCGTTTGACTTTCAAGGCTTTTCTCGGTCTGATGCCGCGTCTCGATTTTTATCGCGTCTCTCTCTCTGTAATGATGACACTTCACCAAGTCCCAAAACCCCTCAACCTCAGCCCTCCCCCTCCCTTCCCTCCCTCCCTCCTTCCCCACACTTCCTCCTCCTCCTCCTCCTCCTCCGCCGCCGCCATCATCCTTCAGCTCGCTTCAGAAAAGACAGAATATTGGGGAGATGAAGCGAGAGAGTGGAGAGGCTCTTTGGTATGCGCAGCGTGTCGTGGATGTGGAGGGTTTCAGACGCTGCCTCCACCCTCTGCTTTCCACTCTGTCTCTCACTCTGTCTGTCCGTCTGTCTGTCGCTGTGTTTGTTGTACAGAGCTCCTGGCCGCTCGCCACTCTGGGCTGCCTGCCACCTCTGAGGGTACAGTATGTACAGTCTACCTTGTGCCAGCTATTTATTTTTCCCCTCTCTCTCGTCTTTCTCTTGTCTCATTCTGTCTCAGCCCTTCTCTGCACATTGTTTTCCTTTTTTTTTTTTTTAAATCCCTTCCTGACGTTTAGCGTTTGACAGCAGAGCCAGATCCTGCAGACAGTGGAGGGGGGAGCGTGCACGGCGTGCATGGCGTGCAGCACAGTGACTCAGCCCCTTTCGGGAGCCTCGGAGGTCTTAGATGTTGTTTGTCCTTAAATGATGGCAGCGGCTCCGCGCCACAGGTGAACAGTAATGGCAGCAATTTGTGAACCAAATTAAATGACAATAAAATCCAATAGTAACTACAATCATTTTGGATTCGATGAAAGCTTGGGCCGCAGCACCTTTTTTTTTTTTTTTTTTTTTTTTTCCCTTCTTTTTTTTGTTGTGGAGCGTCACAGAGTGTCGAGTTTCTAACGCTCCTGTTTGAGTTCTGATCTGATTCCTTGAGCTTGATTTTAATAATATTTCATCCAGTTTAGGTCTGTTTGTTACTCATTAAAAGCACCTGCAGGGTTGCGTTAACACTTTTAACCAAAACGAACAACTAGAACTTGTTTATATGTGACAAAAAGAGAAACTCACGAGCAGGTCTGAAGAGATATATCAACGTCTGAATCTTTTCAACACCTGAGCAAAGTGAATCAGAGCAGATATCATCATCAGCTTCGGTGTTAATCCTCTGTTTACAGTATGTACACATTGTAAAGGGTTGTTGGATTAGCCAGCTCAGCGTGCGTGTGAGTGATCGCGGGTGATTTTCTATTTCTCACTCAAGGCCTCGATGTGACGATATACGAGGGAATCAACAGGCGTTTGTGTCGCCTGGTGCTGGGAAGATAAAAAATGTGAAAAGGGACATTATGATCCGTAACATCTGAGATTTCGCTGGAGTTTCTCCTCTCAGAGTTTGTGTCTAAACCTGCTCTATAACTGACTTTATATATTTTACTCAAACTTCATAAAAAAAAAAAAGTTTTCCGAGTGAGAATCTTCCTGAGACTCCCTGGAGAATTCAAACGTTACCAAACAATAATAGGCACAGAAAAATCCTCAGTTTGGACACGGTTGATCTTTAATCTTCGTCACTGCAGTGTCCTCAGATTATTGACGGAAACAGGACTTGATGTGAGAAGCTCTCAGCCTCTGGGTCATGTGCTGGCACCGAGTGACGCTGTGTCACACCGGCCTCATCGGTTTGGTATGCTTGTGTTTGGTTTGTACATTAGTCAGCCGGTACACCCAGTACTGTGTAAATACACAGTCATTTTTACCTTGTGCACCCTTTAGAGAATTAACCCTCCCGGCCTCAGTCGACGTTAAATATAGAAACGCAGTTTAATCTAAGTGCACGTCGATTTCCTGCCCAGTTTATGTTTGAACTCTCATTCCATTGATTTGGACTGGGAAGCTCACGGTTATTAGCATCGCTGTGAAAGTGCCAGAGTTACCAAAACTCCTGTTTCCCAGCTGTTCCCGACCAGATGTTCGCCCTGGCTGCCTAAATTTAAAAGCTCTCTTCCAAAACCAATTCCAATCGGAGTTAAAAAAAAAAAAAACAAAACCCACGAACATGTCCACAAGTTGAGACGAGAAGAACTGCAGAGGGTCTGGATACGAGCGCGACGAGGCCGGGGAGAGGGGTTTTTTTTTATTTTTTCTGTTTTATTCCCCTCCACCGCTCTTCGTCTGCAGCTCCCATCTCCGTGGCGTTTGTTTGGCTGTCGGCTGGTCGGATGTTTTGGCCGCGTGCCGGCTCTTCCCTCACAGTGATGACGACATATTTGTGCCGGCAGGTCTGGATGTTCTGCCAGCATTCCAGCATTTATGATCGCTTGCAGATGTGAGTCCAGGAACACACTGTACTGTACCCAAACCCAGAAATTAATGAAACTTGACTGCCTTCCAGGCCGCAAATTCCTAAATGTGTGTGTGTGTGACTGCGACTCTGTGTGTGTGTGTGTGTGAAAATAGAGACTCAAGGGAGGGGTGAGGGGGGGGTCTGTGCTATTAAAAGCAAGTAGCTGGAAAAGAAGTAGTTCAGAAAAAAAAAAAATGTTATGGCCCAAAGTGTGGAGCAGCATGCGTGTACATTTTTTAACCACAGCTGATGTTCCTGTCACGCTGGCGTGTACGTCGCCGCTCTCCGCCCGGGTGCATTAACGCGAGATGACAAACAGAGCAGCCACTCTCGCTCGAGTAGAACAACCACAACATTAGCTTAAAGCCCCCCCCCCCCCTTCCTTATAACACTAACCCTGACCTGTTGATTCAACGCACCGACGGGATTATGCAACCGCGAGCAAATCTCAGCTGGGCTGTGTTACATTAGAGGAGGGCGCGCTGAGGACAAGCGCAAGGTGACGTAAGGCCGGGGTCAACTTCTAATACTGTAGCATGAGCTGCTGCCACACTCTCATATTTTTATTTCTCCGCCAGAGAAAGAGAGAGACAGGGAGGGAGGGAGGGAGGGTGGTGTACTTGTTAGACCTCTGTCCTGAGCAAATGTGACTTCATTGGAAACGTGTTGCTCGCAGCAGCTGTGCTCTTTTACCCAGAACTCGGTGTACCTGTGCTGAGAGCTTCTTGGAAAGAGCCGTGTGTTTTTGACAGAAATAACACGTACAAATAGCCAGTGCCAGGAGGAAAATAAATAAATAAATAAATAAAACCCAGTGTGATATGTGAGGGATGATCCTCCTCTCCGGGGCTGGGTGACCAGGTTGACCACACGGTGTCTGGAAGAACACTCAGGCCAGCCCGCTCTGCCCAGCGTGGCCTCGTACCCGACACCTGTAGCCTCCTGGAAGAGGCTGTGGAGCCGAAACGGGAGCTGTTGGGAAATGTGTCACTTACCAGCAAAAGGCTGTGTCACTGTCTGGTGATGCGGGGCGAGGGGAGTCAGAGTTTGACAGCTCAGGCCCATGATCTAGAAGTGAAGCCAAAATATCCCGCATGTGAAGGCAGCCATCTTGAATTCAACTCTGTAAATAGCAGATGGAGCCACAGCTTCGTCAGTTGTGACGTTTTGTCTCATTTTATACCAACAAATGACCAACGCCTTTAAAAACATAGGATTGATGTGTACTCTGACCAAGCCAATAACATGGAGGAGGCAGGGGGTGATGAGGCCAAACCTTTGTGTAGGTTATAAACTTTCAGTTCTCAAATAATAATTATATGTTAGATTTCACCGCTGAAGTTCCGGCCCTGTGACTCGGAGTTCAGTGACACACAAACCCGTTTGTAAACAAATAAAAGTTCAACCAGCCCTTCTTCATTTCAGTCCCAGAAATGTAACGCGAGCCTCGTCAGACAGCTCCAATCAGATTCTAGTCTGATCACTTCAGAAACCCGCTGAATGGAACGACACCGCTTACGATCACTCACAAGCTTGACTTTCATTTTTCAAGACGCGAATTAGATGAACTCTGCCTCCAGTGCGACTTGCTTAAAAAAATAATCCCAGCAGTAATCACCTTTTGTCAAACAAGCAGCCCGGGCAGATTATAGTTTGTGGTCAGATTACCGCGGCGGCTCCTATCTTCTTCCCCCCCCCCCCCACGGCGCTGCTGACTCTCAAAGCTTGTCCATCAAAAAGTTGGACGTGGAAAATCTCGTAGTTGACTTTTCAGCCCTCTCTATTTTCAGACAAGCAGGGGGGGGAAAAAAGAGCAGGACGACTTGATCTTATTCTTTTATTACAGGGATATTGCAGCTTTAAATCCTGTCGGTTGCTAAGTAGCGAGTGCCCCTGTGCTCCCTTAATGGGCCTGATTTGGTATTCAGCTCCGTTGCCAAGTCTTATTTTTGTATGCGAGACAAAGTGTTTTGATGGCGGGTGATTGCTGGAACGTCAGTGTCTAAACCAAAGGCTGCTCCTGCTGGAGAGTGAGAGTTTTATGGCCTCTCTGCGTACAGTACACTGTGTGCCTTCTGCTCAAAACAAGAACACAGTCGATTGAATTTTGGATTCGCTTCATCATCCCTCCCTCCCTCCTCCTCGCAGCTTTGTTGTCAGCGAGCAGCATGTGTGTCTGAGCGAGGGAGATGTGAGTGCTCGCTGTGTGTGCCTAATGCCTGTGTGTGTGTGTGTGGTAAAAGTCAATTATTGCAAAAGGCTTCCAATTAATTTGCTCTCCTGGAAATTCGAATGATACTGTAGAACACACACACACACACACACACACACACACACACACACAGACGTAAACACACATGTACGAGCAAATCAAGCGCAGGCGTTCTGGCAAACACACGGCTCACTATTAACTCGGATGGAGGGAGAAGCTGCACCGGCTGCAGACATTAAATCAGGTTGTGTGTGTTGGGGGGGTGGGGGGGACGGGGTGAAATGGGATCAGGTGGAATTGTTCTGTCTCGTCTCCAGGTCCTTTTTATTTATTTATTTATTTATTTTTGGCAAAGCGTCCTTCAGTCTGTCACACGGCAGCAGGGAAGAGACCAGAAACCGTCATTAAGACGTCACTGACGAACTTGAGATGATGTTTTTCGCCCTCCCTAATTTCTGAGGTATATTTCAGGGGCCGACATTTCTGGGTATGTGCAGTAAAAAAATCCCGATTTGGGGAATTAAAATGTGGTTTCTGGGGTCAGCTCTGCAGAAAGGAAACAGGCTTAGAAACCTGTAACTTCTGTGGCTGAGGTCACACACTGTGGTTTCTGTTTTTCCTCCGTATGTCGAATGTGTCCGTCTGTCCCGTAACGCACGGCGACGTGAACACGGCATAATGAGGAAACTTAATTGGAAATTGTTTTTTTTTGTTGTTGTTTTTTTTTTTTTAAAGAAAACCATGTCAAATCATAGCTTACTAAAGAAAAAACCCCATCCCTCAGCAATTACAGTTAGAAAGCACAGTTACGTAAAAAGGCTGCTCAGTGTGCATACGTGTGGTGCTGCTGAGGTCCAGTGGTGCACTTCTGTGTTGTAATTAGTGGCGTTCGCCACATTCGGAGGAGGTGCTGCTATTCGTATCTGGGCTGCACATGTCCGCGTCCGCTTTGTTTTATTCTCTTTCTCCCTCTCGTGTGCGATATGTAATTATTCCGTGCAAAACTTTCACTGGGGTTTGGCGACCTTATCTCGCTCCTTGCATGTTGTGTAAAGTCGGCCTACATGCGTGCGGAGGGGGGTGGGGGAGGGGGCGTCATTAAAGGTTCTCTTAAAGCAAAACGAAATAAAGTAGAGTGAAAGGAAAAGAAAAAAGCTCCGTGGCAGGGATGAGAGGCAGGTAGCACCGGGGGGAGATAAGGTTGTGAGAGAAGGAGGCTAAATTTAAATCGTAATTGGCCGACTTCCACAAGCTTGTGGGCATTTTAATGAGTCATAATAACTTCATTTAAAACCAGCTGAGCAGAAAATAGATTGGAGAGGAGCCTGTGGCTAGTATGGATTTGTGCTGCTTTGTGAGAGTGACTGAGAGTGTGAGCGTGAGCGTGCATGCATTGAGCCTGACAGTAAAAACCTACAGAAACCAACTGCTGTGACATTTCACTGCACGGAATAACACAGACGCTCTAAACACGCCTTATGGCTCCGTCTCAGTCCACGCGGCTCGATATCGCAGCTACGTCAACAGAGAGACGACGGACACGGAGTCATAGAACCTGAAGGAATTCATAGCGTCCCCCTCGCTGTCCCCGCCCCCTGTCTGCTCTCAGGTGCGTGAACAGGGGTGACCTCAAGCGATTGCGGGTTTGCTGCTTAGCTCCACCCACCTTCATCATCACTGTCTGTCCAATGTATCCCAGAATGCAGTGCTGTGAGTATATTTGACGATTGGGATCAATTCAAAGCAGACACGCAAGTATTTATAGCAATCGTAATTAATTAGTTCGTTTAAATTTGTGTGTTTGGATCTCGGCCCCTCGTGGGATTAATCTGAATATCATCTCGTGGCGCCGCGGGCTGTGGACCTCTCTCGCGCTGCGTGCTGACACCGGAGCGTGAAATGCGCTGCCTGTCTGAGGCCGCCGCGTCTTGTAAACTGTCCTGTCGGCGTCGAGCGCCGATGAAATTCTGTAGCTGTCAGCCGCCCGAGAGCTCGCTGTCGCGGCGAATCACAGCCTCCTCTGATGATCCCCTCGCCGCGGCATTGTTCCCGTCATCTGCTCCCGAGCTCGACAGGGAGTCACACCTGGAAGTGGAGTGAGAGTCATTTCACGGGGGAGACGGCGTGTGACAGAAAAGTGAAAAACTTGTAAATGCCTCTGCTTTTTTTTTTCTCCTCCTCCTCCTCCTCCTGCAGCATTGTTCCCCAACAGCAAAACATTGTTGCGTGGAACTGTGTCACGCAGTCACACCGGCTATTAGATTTCCACCACGCTTGTCGCAGTTGCAGTAATGAGCCCCTGGTATGCAGAGACATTGGCACAAATGGAATTCAGCCAATCAGATTTGACAGCTCCTCCATTGTGTCGCGGCAGCGTGTGTAATTAGGAAGGTTTTACGAGCGCGCGGGCAGTCACACACACTCCTCGGCTCACACGTCCTGTGTCCAGTCGTCAGATTATTACCCCGCTCCGCGCAACACGTCCTTTACAAAAAACGGCCCTTCCTTGAGGATTACTTCTGTTTTATTCAATATCCTCCAAAACTTCCTCCCGATCTTTTGACAGCTCACTTGAACAAAGTGAAAACGTGTTTGCAGAGCTGAATGCCGGGGATCTCGGTTCTGTGACGGTCCCAAACGTGAGAAGAGTCTGTGAAGGGGGTTGGGGGGGGTTGTTTGTGACACAAATGGTAATAAAAGTAAATATTCTCTCAGGCACAACCTTTTATTGCATTATGTAAGTTGGCCAATAGCTCTGGGAAACTTTTTAGATCAATTTCGCAGCGCAGATTAGAAAGCTATGAATCCCATTTATGGAAGAGCTCCCTCATGAAATGCTCTTTGAAACTTTTATATTTTCGGATGAAGAGAGAATGAACCCGGCTAAGCAAAGATCTGCCGACGGCACTTTCATGTGGGGGGGAAGAAAGAAAGCAAGAGAAAGTGAAAGGAGACAGAGCGAGCGAGGCAGAGGGAGAAGATAAAAGCACTCCCAAAGCCATCTGGAAGTAGCCAGGACACACAAGGATTGCTTTTATGCTGCTAATTCCACTGGGAGGTGCGACATAAAAGCGAAGCATGGATATTGTGTTATAACTGTTCAAAACAAGCAAGTGGCCACAGAATACTAATACAGCCAGGCACAGGGAACAGCACTTCAATCCAGGAGTAAACAGGCTTTTTGGATGATCTCCAGAGGATCGGTTCTGGAGGTTTGGGGGTACTGGGGCATGTGCACCTCTCCGCTGACTGTATCACACTGGTACCGTGCAGGGCGGACTACCTCCTGGTTGCTTTGACGTGCAGGAGAAATACGGATCATTACAGAGAAGGTCGCGCTTTCTTTTTCGCTCGTCTGTTTCACGCGGAGGATTGGCACCGACTCTGGTGGAGGGATTTCATGTGAGTCAGGGAATCACCCACATTCTGGTGCAGGCGTAGGAATCAGTTTAATCTGAGGTGATGGCAGGGGTTGTTGCTGCGTGGATGGCAACAACATTATGGACGATAGCATGAGCATGGGATAAATAGCCGCCAAGCAAACACCAAGTTAGATGATTAAAACTGTCAAATTAGAATATGGTGATCTGAAATTAGCCTCGACGCAGATCCCTCCTAGTTTGCATTTTATGGATTTAAAAGCACTGTTTACTCTTGTCGGGGGCTCGTCCGTCGCGGCGTGTCCCTCTCTGCCTTGTTCCCTGTCATCTCGCTCCATCTATCTGTGATGAAAAGGTTAGAAAATACTCTGTCTTGAGTCTTCGCTTTAATTCATCTGCTGGAAAGAAAAACAACAAACTTTCCATTTCTGTCAGTTACCCCGAGTTTCGCCAGACGAGGCCGGGCTGAGATTTAAGCAGTCGTAACTTTGAAGTGTTGAGAGTCTCGCTTTTAATTCGGGCTGTTGAATAAAAGCGGTTGCGTAACGGCCAACGCGCATAGAAAAGCAAGTGCAAATTATAAGCGTTCAGTGATTATGACAGTGTGTGAGGACGCCGCAGACGGCACAACTAATACAGGGAAACATTTATATCGCTGCACTGACGACGCGGTTGGAGCGCGCCGCCCGAGGCGCTCAGTGTGCAGAACAACCCCAGCCTCCTTTTAACTCCGTTATTATGTCTGTACGAACCCAAAACCCAAAACCGGTTTGCCGGACTAACTGGTTTTAAAGGGAGCTGCGTGTAAACGCACCCCAAGAAAGTTCTGAAGAGAAAGAGCCTTGGCGGCCTCAGATGTCCGCTAAATATCCAAAGACGTCTCTGCGGGTTAAACCAAAAGACATAAAGAGGAGCAAGACATAATGAGTGCACCCAGCATGACTGCGGCGCGCGCCACCGATACAGAGGTTCCTGTCAAACTGTCACCCACTTTCAGATTTACACAAACCTTTGAAATGTTGCATGAAATTCTGTGTAAACTGGGGATGTTTCCATCAGTTTGCTTGAAGTGGATAAATCAGCTCCTTCTACATCAAACGGCACATCCAGCGAAAGAAGAAGCAGCCGCGGCTGTCTCGCCGCGCCGCGTTCTGTCATAACTGCCGCTCGTGGCACAGTTTAACGCAGATCATTAAAGTTTCATTTCCTCCAAGGTTAGGGACGTTTAGAAGATGATAATAAACTGAGTAAATCTTAACTGGTTATTAAGTAGCTGAATATTTAATAGATTTTTTTTCTTTCGCGGGGGGGCTTGAAATTAAAGCGAGGCGGATTCAAACAGACGCGTCGTTGTTTCCGTTTAAACTTAAATGTCACGACGTATAAAATGTGACGTAAGCGGCGATGCCACATGAGAGAATAAATGTTAAAATTCAACCCGGAGGAAACAGGAAGCATAGGATGAGTTTACTGCCTTTGATTATCGTGGGTCACAAGGTGCTTGCTCACAGACGTGTTTAGATCAGCTCTGCAGGACACGAAGTAAAATATCCAGATGAATAAATAAAACAAAATTTACGTGCAGTGAATAATTTTGCTGGATAACAGCAGGAAAAGAGACGGGGGTGGGGGGGGGACAGGCTCCACTCACCGAGGAACCAAAGAGGACAGGCGAACTCTTTGAACCGTACAGTCACCATTTGGCCTATTTCTGCCTCAGCTGATTGTATCCCCCCCCCCCCCCCCCCCCCCCCCCCCCCCCCCCCCCCCCCCCCCCCCCCCCCCCCCCCCCCCCCCCCCCCCCCCCCCTTTTTCCCCCCCCCGGTTTGTCCCCCCCCCCCCCCCCCCGCCTTCCACCACCTCCACACAAACACACACACACACCTCCCTGCGTTTGGCTGGCTGCCGGGAGCTGTCATTGCCTCTCCAGTATCGGCTCTGCTGTATCTATATCCACTGGCTTGCGTTAGGAAGGCCGCCGGCAAATCCTGAAGTCTAGACTGCGGCAGGATCCACTTAACTCCGGTCAGAGGGGGGCAGACTGTTTGCACTATCTTTACACAGCTACTCTTCACTCAGCCGTTTCCCAAAGTTTTTTAAGTTGACTTCAAAACCTGTTTTCAGAACCGTCCTTCTGAGGGTGAATCGGTCTCGTTTTTTCTCGCCGTTTGAAAACGAAAAGGGGCGACGTCGAGCTGCGTACGAACCGATGTCGAGTGTCAAGTGACGGTAGCCGCGGCCGTCGCGTGAGAAAGTCTCCTCTCTGTGAATGAAAGCTAAACTGACGGGATCGCAGCGGCCCTCAGAATCTGAGCGTGAGCTTTCAGTCCCGTGTTTGTGCACAATAAACCCCGTATGAAACATCCTTCAACTTTATTGTCGCACAAAATAGAAGCAGCTGATGGAGGCTGGTCAGAGCGCTGAGCTCAGCCGCAGCTCATAAATGATAACTAATGCGGATCTGGACAGAATTTACACATCAGGGATTTTCTTCAGCTTTTTTGACTCAGCTCACCAAATAATACCCCGACACCCCGTTCAGGGGAATAACAGATGACTTAATGGAAAAGAGCGAGTAACCTCGTAGCCTGGTGTCATTTGGCAAGCGCGCTCGTGGCTGCGTGTTCTCCGGTATTCTCACTTTATTCCCCTGAATCGCTCTCGTTGTGAGATTTGCCTAATTGATCCGATTTGGCAGTTTGAAGTCGGCACTTATTAAGTTTTATGTGGAAGATTTAACGGGGGTGGAAGAGAGGATTTTTGGAATCGAACTAAATAAACAAGTATGTAAATCATTGCACCTGAGTGCAGTTAACAGAAACCTGCGTGTTTCAAGCATTTCCTGTTGTTAACCGTTTGGATATCCTGTCATCTGCGTTCAGGTTGTTTCTGTTGGCTCAGCTCCTGCCTGGGGCGAACCCGGTCACATCGACAGCTGCCGATATCCACGTTGTCTTTTTCGGTCTTCGCTCTATGTCTAGTATAGTTTTAGTCTTTAAAATAATTTAAGAAGCGATTGGGAAGCGTTTCCAGATTTTGCTCTGAGGCTTTTTTTTTCCGATGTCGTTTGCGTTCAGTTTCAAAGTCCCAGTACTCCTCTGCCGGGTCACACTCTTCCCTCCATTTTTCTTTGTCAGAGTTTAACTACCCAAGTGATCACTGTACTCCCTGCTTCGCTCTCAGGCCCTGTGACTCCAGCGTTCATAAAATCAGCCCTGCCTTTGACAATGTGTGACTTGAAAGCAGGAAATAATGGGCCCTAAACAGTAAATCTTTACAGGTTATTGACCAAGGGGGGGGGGGGGGGGGGGGGGGGGGGGGGGGGGGGGGGGGGGGGGGGGGGGGGGGGGGGGGGGGGGGGCGTGTGTGAGAGAGTGTGTGAGTGGGGCATCCACCACCTTCTGCCATATTTATTTCTCTCAACTTCACATTGTTCATCCTACAGATTCAACAGGGACAGAACGAGGTCACAAGGGACAAGGGATTTTGTCTCACAGTGGACCCGAGTTTCCTCAGCATCTGACCAGAATGCTCACACGAACGTGTGTGTGTCTTTTAATGAGCAGGAGCTCAGTGTCTCTCGTTACGCTGGTAAAAGTCGCAGGGTCGTGGTTCTCTGGTTCCCTCTCCAGTCAATTCTTAGCTTCCTTCTGCAGGAGAACAAAGTGTGATTAAAAAAAAAAAAACAGCGCAGGGCAACAAGTGTCACTCCAGTCTCTACAGTTTTAACCTCCACCTCCAGGCGTCAAACAACAGCTCGAAATGAGTTTTCCAGCCCGGCTCAGCAGCCTCGGTCTCATCATCCCTTCCTCTCCTGGACTATAAATCCATTTACAGCAGTGTAAAGGGGACGTCAGTGGCTGGATTCCCAGCAGCTGGCTGGGCAGCGGTCTGCGCTGGTCACGGGGGTAAGGGTTCAGCTGCTGGTCAGAGTCCCAGGTCCAGCCCACCGATCCCAGATAACAGAATCAGAATAAGGGAATCAGCTGTTTGCCCCAGCTATGGGAACACTGATATACATATAAAGTTTGATGACGAAACTCCTGTTTAAAATTCCTGACATTGGTCTATTGAGCGTATTGTTTCTTTAGAGACATAATATCCGTCATTGAATTTTACACTGAGGTTTCTTAAATGAATAAAACTTCATTACTGCACGTTACTCCCATGATGCCATGCTGCTTCATGACATCATCAGACTGGTATTGCTAAGTGACCTTTCCCTTTAACTTTTTATGTTCATTAAATAAACAGATCCTAAACTATCGAGGTGGAACATCAGCAAACATTCACGAGTTAGCTTCTGTTTTTTCCATCGAGGTGTTAAACTTTAACTTCTGTGATTCAGTTTGACAGATTTTAAATTTTTTAAAAACTTTTTCCGGCCCCGTTACTTTTAAGAGTTAAATATAAACCCCTGTTGATATAAACACTGCTGCCTCCAGGTACCACGGGCTCGGCTTTGGTCTCGCAGTTCATGCACAGACGTGCCAAGTTCTGTAAATATCAATGATTTCCAAGCGTTTCCTAACAATGTGTTTACTGCTCGCGCTCTCTGGACACGGCATACGTTGCAGTAAAGATCCAGAGCCGCGCCGCGCTCGCTTGACTCGCGTTGCCAGCTCCTGTTTCATGTCAAATTGCTTGGGAAAACTGCCGTTGAGTAAAAAAGGAGCTGATCTGAAGTTTGTAGGCGGTCGAAAAAAAAATCCAGCAGGAGCGTTCGCTCGCTGAAGAAATAAGCAAAGCTCAAGGTTGAGCTCCCTGAGAGGAATTAAAAGAGTAAAGAGTAGAAAGAAAACACACACAGCACTGAGCTCATACGAGCTGAGCGTTACCGTGGGTGCAGGATGTATGAGTTTATTATCAATGGACGGACGGACGGTCTATTCATCATCTCGTGTTCCTGCTGTTTACCTGCTCGCTCTTCTGTGAATGACTCAGTGCCGATTAGACATTAACTCATTGTCGGCTGCATGTTGACCCTGACCTGACTGCAGGGCCGTGATGCGTTCACTGACACAGCAGATCTCCGGAGGTCAGTCTAAACACGGTGAAGCAGAATTTCGCCGTTCTGCTGCACACGAGCAAGTTACTGTGAACATCTGTAGGTGCAGGCTAAAACCTTTTTATTTGTCATGTGCTTATGACTAAGGTCTTTTAAAACATTGTAATGTAATAACTTCTAGGCTGGAAACCAGAACATTAGTTTGCCTCTTCTGTGTTTTTAAATTCCCCCCATCTCGATCAGCTTGTGGCCCGAAATGATCGACCGTCTGCTGTTGCCAGTGATGAAAGCTATGTGATGACTGTTGATATTTGTGGTGCACGCTCCTCATCCTCAGTGCATGTGTGTTGGTGCTGTCAGAGCTGCACGGCTGCAGGGGTAAGTGGACTGAACCAAACTCCCGGCCCTGTCTCAGTAAAGCTCCCCCGACTGCTAAGCGCGGTAAACATGAGTAATGCGTGCGTTTTCCCTCTGTCACCTTACGTTACTTCTGGGCTGCAGCGTCTTCAAAGCCGCTGCGAGTCGCGTCGACGCATTCCGCAGCAGCAGTTTAATTTATTTAGACGATGAGAAATCAAGTTAAAAGTTTAGCTCGATCTCATCAGGGCCTCCATGAACAGGCGCTGGCAGAGCGGAGCGGCAGTAGGTCATTCATGTCAGCGTGTATTTCACCAGAAGCCCACCCACCCCTGTCCGACCAGGGTCTATTAATACCAGGCCCCGGGGCCCGTGAGGAATGGTCCACTTTGGCATTTTAGAGCAACCCAACTTACTTCCTGCCGCCTCACACCAGGAGAGCCCCGGGTAGTTCCTCCATACGCATCCAGCTCCTGTTTCCTCCCCTTACACACACACACACACACACACACTCAGAGCCGAGGCCCTGAAGATATCATTGTGCCTGTGGCCCTCAGGAGCACACGGACACATGTCAAAGCCTCATTTTCTCCTCTCTTTTTGAAAACAGAGGGGGGTTGAGAGCAAAGCTGAAAACACATGGCACCTTTCACCTCTGAGGGCAGGAGGGGGGGAGGCCTGGCTCTGCAGAGGGTGGGGGGTGGGGGGGTGGGGGGGTTGTTTGAAACATTTGGTCAGTGTCTGGCAACAGCAGGGTAATTACTGGACGGTGTGCGAGCGTGCGTGCGTGTTACACCAGGGGAAAAATTCAAGTTTTTACAACCCCCAGATCGTATTGGCTTTATTTCCTTCTTAGAAGTTGCGACTGTGTTTTAGTTACCTTTTCATTTTACAGACGCGGGGATGCGATCGTGCTCTGCGCTGCCAATAAAAGAAGTTATGAGGTTTTGAATTCATCCTGTGGGGAACATGAATATCTGCTCCGAATGCCACAGCAGTAGTTTGAGGCCCTCGCTCGCCGCGATGTGTCGCTCGAGTAAAAGTGAATCGATGAGCGAATTCATTAGGATTCAGCCCGAATGTCTGTCTTTAATGGCACGTGATCGATATCCCCGTCGTCATCAAAGAGTCGGACTGAAGGGAATCATGAAAAAAGCAAATCGCATTAAACTATAAACGGCTTGATCTAATTTCATTCGAATAACACAAAAGCAAAACCAGGCAATAAATGGAGAAACTATCATATTTACTACTGAACTGTCGTATTTATATCAGAGACTCTCTGGAGCTCCATGCCACAGTGAGAGTAATCTGATTACATTGGTCTGGAGAGCTGAGGGGTGCTTTAAAACCATGCCTCTGCGTTTGTGTCCATTCGTGTCAGCGCACACCCGAAACCAGGTTCCTCTGACGTCAAGACACTTTGAAACTAGGGGAGGGCGGCCAAGAGAGAGGTAGAGGAGAGGAAGTGACTGCAGGAAAGGAAACAGGGAGGAGGAGGAGGGAGGGAGGGAGGGAGGAGGAGGAGGAAGAGGAAGAGCGATGAATGTGTGGACTGAGATGCCCTCGATCTCCCCGGGGGCAGACGCTCTGGAAATGGCTTCGTCGCTCAGAGAAAGTGAGGCAGAGGAGAGGGAGAAATAAACAGTGCGAGGGAGAGGGGAACAGCGAGGGCAGGAAACTGTCTGTGACCTACTGGACAAACAAATTGGTTTGCAGGCAAAATGGATTAAGAGGTTGAGCCAGGCAAAAAAACAAGGGTGACTGATGTTGCAATGTGAGCTCATCCATTTCAGAGTTGGGGCGGAGGGGGGTTGGATTTAGAGGCTTCATGTGTGGAAGTGTCTTGTGTATCCTGTGTGTCTGTGTGTGTGTGTGCATGCGAACGCTCGACAAGTCAATATTTGTCTGCTTTGCCACGTCCCTAGACATCCCATTCGGCGCAACAGACCGTAAAGCTGTCAAATGCGACCTGAATATTCTCTGTCTTCATCTGTTTCCTCCTCTTTCTCTCCCTCCTTCTTCCTCGCGCTCCCTCGCGTCCCTTTGATTTCTTCTTTTTCTTTTTTCGCCTCGCCGTCGATAACAATATCATCGGGAGCGAACGTGCGCCGGAGCTTTTTGATGGCTTGTCTATTCCGCCCCACCTCCTTCACAGAGGAGCAAGATTATCTCCTCTTATCTGCAGCACTTTGTTTGATCACGTCATAAAGTCATTGCTGCCTCCATCCGTGTTTGTGTGAGGCTCAGGGTGTTTTACGGTAACAGCAGCATCGTCTACATTATGTATGTTGCGTGTACTTTGTGTTGGCCCAGCTCACTTGTCATTACAATTGTTCGTCGGCTCTCTCATTCCTTGCGCCATCAGTTCATCAGCGCGAGTCGGGGGTGTTACTCAGACGGGGGCCATCTTTGGGGAACACGTGAAACCATTTAGACAAAGTTATTTATCTAATAACTTCAGGTATCTGCCTGTCTGGAGAGTGAGAAGGTACAGCCTGAGGTATAGGTACACACACACGATAGAATTCGGTGGTGCTCCTCCTCCTCGTGTATTTATCTGATGTGTGTGATGGCACCACTTGTTGGCTGCCGTCCTCGCGGCCTGATTCCTCCGTTCTCGCGTCTTATTGCTGTTACATGATATGTTTGCACAGATTAGTCAAAGTCATAACATGGATGAATTTCCCCCGTGACATCTTTATGACATCATGTCTGCCCCGGCCACCTCTCTCCCCTCTGCTGAAGATGCATCTGCACGCTGCACCCAACTTGAACTCTGTTTGCGTATGTGAGAAGATAAACCCCAAGATAAATAGAGATAAATCACGTCTCCTCTCGATTGTGTCGCAACACCTGCGCGAGCACCCGCGTTTCTCGGGTCCTCTCGCGGACTGCGTGTTATGATTTTATTATTTGGAGAGGCAGCCTGGCCACGGCCCATTCTCCCCTGTGCTGGGAGCGCGGCGGTACACACCTTCCTCGCTGCAGGGTACAGGCAGTACCGTGGCCTGTCCTCTCCAATTGGCAGCCTCTGTGCTGCTGTACCGCTGATAAGAGGCTGGTGTAAATAAAACTGTACAGCACGGCTCGTTATAACGCCAAGCGAGGCAAGGAGGGATGGGGGGGGGGGGGGGGGGGGGGGGGGGGGGGGGGGGGGGGGAGCGTGTGGTGTCTGTACTCATTGTTCTGACAGCATACTGCGTCTGTGTGTTCCTGTGTGCGCGTGCATGTGAACCACATCGACTTTTTCGAAGCTGCGATTAAAGATTTTTTTTTTGTTTTTGTTAACAAACGTCATGTGGCTTCACTTTCATATGTTTTCATGTTAGAAATAAGGATGAAGTTATGCTTCGGGGTCATGAATGGAAATTCTCACAGATGTCGAAGCCAGGGTGTGTGTGCGTGTGTGTGCTGCAGTGGGGTGGGGTGTGTGTGTGTGTGTTTATGGATTTTTGCTGTTTTCTGGGACTCAGAGTGCAGTCTTATGTAAGCCATTTATGAAGGCTCAGTGAACAGCCAGGCTATGTTTTTGTTGGTGACTGTGCTTGTCTACCTCCCTCCCTCTGTCACTCACACACACACTCTCTCTCTCTCTCTCTCGCCCTGTTTACACTGTTAAAAACCACTGAGTGTGATATTGGTCGGCCATCGACATATACACTGTAATTAGCCTATTTAATTTCCTATTTAGCCTGCCTGACTCCTGGGAGCAGATCACTGAGCCAATGCTGCAACATATGCACATACAGTAAACACCCCCCCCCCCCCCCCCTCCTCCTCCTCCTCCTCCCCGATGCACCCTGCAAGAGCCACTGTTAAATAGGGATTAAAGCCATATCGACCTTCACTCACTCATTTTCGAGCTGAAGCGTGTTTGTTTTGTCAGATTTTCAGCTTCGCTCTCAACCCTGAGGTTAAAAAATTCCCTTTGAGTTGAAGTTAAAAGCAGTTTTATCTACATTTAGATTCCAGTCTACTTGGATTTCAATTAGATTTGAAGTAACTTGATCAATCAGCCAGCTCTCGACCCAGGAAGACGACAACAGGAACCGACCTTCTGTTTCTGTTGATATTTCACTCATCTGTTATTATTTTATGTTCGTTCAGTTAACAGCGCTACAAAAAAATACAAAGGACATCATTCCTGAAGAACTTTGCAAATGGAAAAAAAGTTAAAGCTGCCAAGTTCCTGAATGTTACCACGAGGTAAACACTCTGTTTGGCTCGTATCTTTGGATATGAATCCTCAACTTTTCACACCAGGCAGAATTTCCCCAGGTTAATTCTAACACCACATCTCTTCAGAGCAGGCCCATTTCCCCACGTGCTCTAATTCCCAGAGAGCTTGTGTCCTGCTCTGATCCCTGCTGATGGAGGACGATGCATTTTATCAGATCACGTCCACACGCTGGCTGCAGCGCGGTCATAAATCCAGCTGTCATTTGATTCTCACGCTCCCCGGTGGCCTGTCCGCCGCGGTGTGTGTTGTACAGACCTGACTGCTTGGTGCCGTACAGAATGCTTATTCTCTCGGAACAGTCGGCCTCTATTGTCGACGCTCTCAGACGGAGCGTTTTCTCGGTTAAACGGTGTCACGCCGTCTCGTGGCAGCGCGCATGTGAGACCATTTGACAGCTATTTGCAGGGGAAGGCGTCTCTTACATGACTTAACTGTTTCCCTGAGAAAGTGCGTTTGCTGATTTCTGTATTTTCACATTTTCGTGTTCGACCGGCAAAACAAGGTCGTGCAGAGTGCTGCGACGAGCGGCGACGGAACCAGCGCCGCCTTCATCAGATTATGAAATGAAGCACAAAAGAAGAAACTCTTTTTCTTTTTTTTTTCTTTTTTTTTTTCTTCCCAGCGTCTGTGCAGGATGAAATGTTTAGAGTTCAACACGTTGGCCTAGTTCTGGCGTGTCGCTGTGAGCAGACAAGCTCTCTAACTCTTATGTTTAATTCTGCGATTGTCTTTGATGAAAGATTCTGTTTAGACTGCCATCCCCGAGGGGCGGGGGGGGGCGGGCATCTGTTGCAAACTAAGCACATATACTCTACCTGTGCAGGAAAGTAGGTTGGAACAACAAGTGTCAAAACCAAGTGTGGGCACACAGGCACACAAAAAAATAGTTTTGTCTTCCACGGCGGCGGCGAGGAGAAACAGGACAATCGCTCCCAAACAAACGAGGCCTTTCTCTGCCTCTGACATATTCTTTTCAATGAGACGACAAACTGAATGGCGGCATTATGAGATCACAGCGGCTCACGGGGATGATGCAAGCGCGGCGATGATGTGTGTGTCGTCGCAGCCAAACGCACTCGTCATACTAAGGCACTAAGGTTCCGTCTCCTGCTCGTCTTCGTCGCCAGATCGTAGCGCAACGGTGGTTTGTGACTCAGATTCCATGCAGTCGCGGAATGAGTCGAGTAGCAAATAGGACAATGCGCCACGGCACGCCACATTATTTAGGGAAATGTGAGAATGAGCACTTACTGTGTCAGGGGAAATTACAGACGAGGGGAAACGCGCCATCACTTCCCGGTGAGGCCCTGCTCGCCGGGCTAATCCACCATCCTCCAAACGTCTGCGTGGTGAAATGTTGCCACCGTTGGGGAAAGTGCTCGGCAGTTAAGTTTAAGTGGAACGCTCTCGAATGGCAAGGAAGTGGTTGGAGCACCGAGCCAACAGAAGCCAGCGGTAATCACAAGTTTTACTGACGGAGAAATAATTACGCCCCGGTGAGGTTTTTCCCAAAAATAAACAAATCTGGGAATAAAAACAGTTAAAAACATTCGTCTCTTATCTCCGATATCAAAAAAACAGCAACTTTGTTTTGTACACAATTCGACTTCTCCAGGAAACCAAAGAACCGGATGTGAGCCGTCTACCAAACCCACTGCTCTCACAGTTCGCTCCTCCAGCCGCAGTCTGAACTATAGATGAACAACAACAGCAGCTAATCTATCTTTAACGATCAGCAGAGCACAGAGAGGTTAGTGCTGTTCAAAAGTTAACCGTGGACGAGGGGAAACTTTCGTTATCAGGGCCACGCAGGGCCTGTAACGGCAGATCCAGTTTACAGAACGGGACCGTTATATTGCTCTCCGCTGCCGGGGCCCTGCAGGAAGTTTACTTGATTGGCAGCGAGCCCTTGCTGGCTTGTTCTCTTTTATGGCCCTTTATGAAATAACCGAGCCACAGCGCGCTGCAACAACAGTTGTGCAATGTCTCAGAGAGGGAAGCGAAAAGGGAAGCGGCGTCAGCGGCAAGTGGCACCTCATCACCTCCACACACACATGCTAAGCTAATGGACGGGCATGTGGCACAAGCTAACCAGGCCAAATCTACTATTTGGAGTTTCCCTTCCTACGTGTTTTTGTTTTGCGTCATGATTTAGTGTCTAAATTAAAATCTTCCAAGTTCAAAGGTTCCAGGGTAATAATGATAATAGTCAGGTGTGCGCGTGTTTGGGCCAAAGCGAAGGGCGTAGCTCGTGCGAGGCAAACTATCACTCAGTACAGATGTGACAAGCGTGTCAGCTGATGTTAAGTGTCTCCTCTCTCTAACAAGTCCACCCTCGCACAATCAAAGGGGGCCCCGAGATTTATAGCTTTAATTTGGCAGTGAAAATGTCCGATGGCGGCTGTTACCAAGCCGAGAGGGCCCCCTGTTAGCACTTAGCCGGCTAACCAGAGTGACGGGCATCTGGCTGGGTGGCTGCCTGGCTGCGTGTCCCCTGGATTCCTGCACTCCCACTTTTCCTTAGCCCACCCCTCCGTGCCCCGCGGTGACCTCGCACAACTTAATTCTCCTTGAAGCAAGGCATCATGCAGGCATTTCCTGACAATTTATGTCCTCGTGCCACAAGCGGGGGCATGCCCTGCACTAAAATCCTATCCCTGGTCCATTTAGCACACGCCTCTTGGCCTCCCAGAAGACTGTTTAAGTGTTGCACCACTGTCTGTGAGGCGGAGTCATTACTTGCCAGTGTAAAGCTTATTTACTACAAATCACCTCGGTTTTACAGTTCTGCCAGGCCTGGACGCGAATGTGTTTTCCTCCCTTCCAGGCAGCCATTGGCGTTCAATAATGTTTTTTAACCAGATTAGATTTTCTCAGCAGGAAATCCCCTTTTCCTGGAACATATTTACCCACGTTCACACCTGGGGAGCTGCACCGTACAATCACAGTTTGATCTGCCGGCTGCTGAGGCGGCCATCTGGGGAAAGTTGGGGGTTAAGTGCCCTGCTCAGGGGCACCTCAGCGGTAGCAGTGAGGGAGGACAGAGTGAAACCTGAAACCTGCAGAGGATTGTTATAACATGCATGTCACAATTGATTTTTGAAAAAAATTTAGGTCTTTAGCTCTACAGAAAGTCATGTAAAAAAAAAAAACAACTGAAACACTACACTTTAACATGACAGAAATGAAAAGGTATAAAAAGGAGATGACTTTGATGGTACACGCTCATGTCGTTGTGCCGCAAACAAAAACTATTTATACGATGTTTCCTTCCTCTGCCGCCACCCGATCGCTCCGGAGATTTCTGTGATGTCGTGACGACGTCTGACCCAAAAACAATCTCCTGTTGCATTGTTCACGTATGAAGCACAAACTCCTGATGCGTGGATGCTCTCCGTAGTTGCATCTTATATTTTGGGAAACCAGATCCGTGTGCATGTGGCAGGTTCGCTAAAACCACAGCATGGCTCTCTGGAAAAATAATTTGTTGAAGGTAAAAACATTCTGTTATCCTAGTCTATGGGCGGCATATGATGGAGTCACTTGTGTGGTGATAAACCAGTTGTTTATTGCCTGGACGATCAATGAGCTCAGATCAATAGATGCAGGGAGTAGCACCCAGGTTAGCAGGCTAACTGTAGCACATAAAAAGTAATAATTATGGTTGATGATGAATGTGGGAGTTGAAGAAACAACAGAGGGGCAAAGTGATTAATGCAAATGAGGGACACGGGTTGGAGTGTTGAGGGATTTTGTCTACACCTCCTCTACATGTCTTGTTCTCCGGAGGTTAAGTGGCTGCTCTTGCCAGCTAATTTGGCCATATGCTCATCTGTGCATTTGACACCGCTGCGCCATACGCTCGCCGGGCAAATTATGCCTCGTGAATATGCGGCCGATTTTGAAAAGGGGGGGGGGCCCTGCT
This sequence comes from Pseudorhombus dupliciocellatus, assembly GCA_016785235.1. Taxonomy (NCBI): domain Eukaryota; kingdom Metazoa; phylum Chordata; class Actinopteri; order Pleuronectiformes; family Paralichthyidae; genus Pseudorhombus; species Pseudorhombus dupliciocellatus. The sequence goes on along the minus strand of JAFBJW010000183.1, from coordinate 2,000,548 downwards.
TCACCAGCTCGGTATGTTTGCTCCGAAGTTGTTAATTGGGAAATAAATCTCATGATATTGCGGATGAATCTCAGATGTTCTAGCTTTAAAGGTTGCGTTACAACGGCTTATGATCTTGTCACGCTCACTTGTGCAGCGCACCGTCTCTTTGCATAACTTGTTGCATAAGCGCTGTGCTGGCAGGCACACGGTGTCATGTCCGCTCCGTGTCATTTCTGCTTTCGCTCGGGCTTATTACAGTACAGGCCGTTCCCTAATGTCTGCGCGGTTGCAAAACCACACAAGCCATCGCTCCCTGGCTTTTTTTTTTTTTTTCTTTTTTGTTCTGTCATCTAAGAATTGGCTTCCTGTTTTCATTGTGTTCTGTTTCTCTCTGGAGGTGTCGTAACCCAGGAGGCTGTGCCAAGAACAAACCAAGGTCTGGTCGGGAGAGATCGCTCTGTGCTCGCACTGGAAAGAGACACACACAAACACACACAATATCCAGATGTTAGTGTGTGCGTGTGCGTGGGTCTATTTGATGTGTGATGCGTATGGCATGTACAGTGCCGGCTGCCAAGCCATAAAAAGTCATTTGTGTGAGCCTGATCTGATCTGCCCTCCAACGGCACCCTGTGGGTATACATGCCCAGATCCTTCCTCTCTTTTATTGTTGTACAAGGTTGTGCACATTCATGAAGTGCACATTCTTTTCTACAGCAGAATGTATATGGCGTTCCAGGTCATCGCTGAAGGTCTGCAATGTTTGGCTCAAAAAAGGCAATTTAATAAGATGTAGGCTCTTTGCTTTAGCGTGTTACGGCTGCACGTTCGAATCTAACTTCATATCATGGTATCAACATGATGACATTTTTGCTGCCATGTGAGATACAGTTTCAATGTGAGTTCGTGGGAAATAATCGTCCACTGTCTCCTCTTGTTTTGCAGCTGGTGAGAAGGCCATCGTTTGTGACCAGTGCGGCGCCCAGTTCCAGACAGAGGAATCCCTGGAGGCTCACCGACAGATCCACACAGGTACGAACACACACTCACTCACACACACACGGTCAGAGGTTTCATCCTGACGCCATGGACATAAACAAAAAGATTATGAGCTCCTCCACTACATTGAAATCTACAAATATCTGCCGCAGCTGCTGCTCGCCGTTGTTCTCCAGGCACCACAGGGTTGAAAAGGCTGCATCTGGAATAATAAGCACGTTTTACAGAGACCAAATCTTTCACGAGGCTTCCTTTGAAAACTTTATAGAAGATCTTTTTGAATCGCGTCCGTGTGTGTTGTGCTCATTCGGCCCGCTCTTGATAACTGCAGCCATGGATTGACACACAGATAGATAACATCATCTTGGATTAGTCCCACTCGGCCTGAATCAAGGCAGACCCAGCAGTAATCAACAAACCGGGAGAAAGTTGGCAGGCCGGCGTTGTTTATCGGCGCTCAGCGATGAGGACGGGAGGACGATGTCGATGCCAAGATGTAAATAGGAAGAAGTAAATACCCCGTCAACAGATGTGTGTGATGGCTGAGCTTCACGCTTTCACTGCTGCTGATGAAACCTCTAATCTGGGCAGAGAAGAATGTCTCAAACTTATCCCGGTTCGTTCTGGGGGGGGGGGGTGCACCCGGGGGCCAGGCTATGTGCTGGAGGAGTCCAAGCATCTTGTGTGTTTGTTCTCATTTCAACTTATTTCACCGCCAGTGGTTCGTCAAACTCCACATAGATTTGGGATCGTCCTTTTTGCTTTGACTCATCTGGGCCATTATATTTTGAGTTTCTTCTCAAATGTGGATTTTACTCGAGGTCGAGGAAACAGCTGCAGCAATATTTAATGTTGCACCTTGAATCAGAGAGCACTGATGGACATGAATGTTATTGAGGTTCATCCTCTGAGGTGCGCGACTCTCGTCATGGTGTCAGAGGTCAGGTGCTCTGCGTCCCTTAGCCCCGCCCTGCATGTCAATCATAATCAGCCGTTAGAACAGAGCTGCGCTGATGCTCATCGTCATTACCGTCATCTTGTGTGGCGTCCTTTGCAAAAAAACGTGACCCCCCCCCCCTCCCTTCCTAAACTCTGGAGGCCGAGTGGTGAGTTCTGGGAATGGGGGGGGGGGGGGTCAGGGAGGGGGGGGGGGGGGGGGGGGGGTCAGCACGGGGTGCTCCTGAGGGGCATGCCCTCAGCCAATCAGCTCGCCAGAGGTAGAGAAGGGTTAAATGAGGCTAATGATCCAACAGCCATAACAGCGGAAAGGAGTGATCTAAATATAGGCATCCTCGTCTGGAACGAATGGCAGGGGGATGATGGGGGCTTGGGGGGATGGGGGGGGGGAGCAGCGGCAGCCAGGGCCAGACGTGTCTTCCTGCCAGACAACTGGAGCAGCAGCAGCAGCAGCGATCATCCACGTGTTCAGCTTCTGATACGGTGGAAATATGACGCGGCAGTTCTCCC
>JAFBJW010000183.1:1896669-1998089 GCA_016785235.1 Pseudorhombus dupliciocellatus | reverse complement strand
GGGGTTTCCCCCCCCCCCCCCCCCCCCACCACCACCACCGTTCTCAGATTCTGATCTCCACGCTGCCCCACGCTCACGTTATGGCCCCCCGCGCCTCATGCATCAGCCCGAGGGCGCGGCCCCTCCTCTCAGCGTTCGTGCTAAGACGCTAATTGCCGTCATTACCGCAGCCTCACAATCAGTACACATAATATATGAGGATTTCAATTAGCAATATCAATATTTAAGAAAACATTTAAGGTCATTAACATGCCATTGTTGTTCTACATTGGTTTTTATCAGTGCATGTGTATTTTACAGTGAATGGAGTTATGCACTCAGCTTTAGGCTCCTGCAAAGAGCGTGGATGGTCCTCTGTGTCCGTAGATGTGTGTTTAGTTGTACCTTTAAAGTCCCGCTGTTATATTATTCACACGCTGGTGTAGTTTCCCTATGAAATATTGTTGTTGTTTATAGCTGCAGCTTGGGACCAGGACCAGGATCTGGAGTCTCGGACACCCTCCTCTCGGGTCTGCTTGAACAAGCGCGGACTCCTTTTCTCTGTCTTCTTCATGTGGCTCGCGATGTAAATAATATTTCGGCACAATAACACGAGGCCAGACGAAACAACAGAGCTTGGCGTGCATCACACGCGGCGGCCGCTCCCCTGGACAATATGCGTTAAAAGAGTTTGAGCGAGAAAGCTTAACAAACATGGATTTATTCATATAGAAATGTCTGTGTGTGTGTGTGTGTACAGTGCCCGAGACGCAGAACATCAGAGAGGGCATGTGGTAGGAGCGGGGGGTTACTGTTGGCCATCAAAGCCAGATTTGATCTCTGCCTGCCTCTTGGCTGCGTTTCAGCCCTTGGCTAATGTTCTCTGACAATATTTGGCCTCTGAAACTGTGGCTGCTGCTCGCTGCTTTGAATGGGAACCATTGTGGCATTTCCTCTGTTGGCCTGATCAGCTGCAGTCTGACTCAACCTCTGTCTCTTTCCCACTTTGTCTCTGCTCGTTTTTAACGGCGCGGCTCAGGCCTGGCGTATCACACGCACACACAGACACACACACCTCGCTGTGTTTACCTCCGTGCGAGCGCGGAGGCATTCCTGAAGTTGCCGTCATTCCTAACGGACAAGCTCTTTGGCGAAGGGGCAGGGGGTGAGCGGTCAAGATGCCAGGGGAAGGAATAGCAAAACATCATGTGGCTGTTTTTTTTTTCCCCAGTCACCTCGCGCAAACGCACATGCACAAACACTCATTTCCCTGCATTGGCAGCGTGGTGCAACACACAGCAGAATAAAGCCTCGGGAGCGCCTGCGTTCAGGTGCCCAAGTCACTTGTGAGTTGCATTACATCTACTCACGGCTAATTCTCGTCACATATTTTCCTAAATTGGATGGCACGGCATCAGAGACTCGCTCTCTCTCGCTCTCTCTCCAAACAGGGACTCGCCTCGAGGTTTCTGTCAGACAGGAACACAGTCGGTCTGGCTCCCATGGAGCTCTCCTCCTTAAAGAAAAAACACTGCTGTCATTTAGACTTGTAGCCCATTTACCGGTGTCTGTGCCTGCCGTCCTCCGATTGTTATGCACAGTATGCACCCAGACTCATTTTTGAAGAGGCAGCCCTGTTGCTGATAGCAGCCTTCCCAGGCAAAGGCAACATGCAAGGAGACGCTCACAGGAAGGATTTCCTGGTGGAGGCTTCCATTTCATCATGTGCCTGTCAGGTGACAGACAGGAAGCAGAGCGTGGTATAACGTGCATACTGATGTGAAACCGCCCCAGACTGCATTTTTTATTTTTGAAATACTGTCTAAGCAAGTTTGAGTGGCAGACAGCTGCTTCCTCTGAACAAAGAGCAGAACTTAAAAAGAACCCGATACCTGCAGGTTTTACTAAATACCCGTTCCCAGGATCCGGAGCCGCCCGTCGTCCGGCAGGAAAACGGCCCGGGATGGTCCCCATTTCAATTCAAATCAAACCTTTAATGATGTGAAACCGCCCCAGACTGCATTTTTTATTTTTGAAATACTGTCTAAGCAAGTTTGAGTGGCAGACAGCTGCTTCCTCTGAACAAAGAGCAGAACTTAAAAAGAACCCGATACCTGCAGGTTTTACTAAATACCCGTTCCCAGGATCCGGAGCTGCCCGTCGTCCGGCAGGAAAACGGCCCGGGATGGTCCCCAGTTCAATTCAAATCAAACCTTTAACAGGAATACATAAAAAAAAAAAAAAAAAACACATTTGAAATCATTTTATTTCCACAGCTTTTGCAGAAATGTCAAAAACGCGTTCATTAAATGTTCGCTTGGTTCCTCACGACGCAACACGAGCAGCCAAACGCCTTTCAAATGCCGAGCGACGTTTGTACCTTTCAAACACACATGACAAATGCCACGCTCAGCACGCGGCGCCGAGAGACGCGCACATCTTCCCTGGAACCGTTTTTCAATGTCAAGATAAGCATCAAATTTATTAGCTGTTGCATTTCTAACATTGGCTTTGAAGTTATGGGCAGAAAAAAGGGGATTTTACCAATTAATGAGGCTTGGGTTGTTGTTTTTTTTTTTTTTCTTCTCTTTCAAAGGGCGATAAAGCGCTTTAACATATAATGTGAGCTTTGCTATTGAAGGGAGCAGTAAAATTTTAGGGGCTAGTTATTGTTTAATGCGGACAGTCGTTACTGCATCCTGCTTTACAGATCTCTGTGAGTTCAGCCTGCGATGGAGGGTTTTACTCAAACGGCCCCCAGCAGACGGGGATTCTGGCAGGGACGCCGTAATCGCCATTGACTGCTGTACACTATCGTTTCCTCTTTGTGACATCGGCCGCGATCCGTCTCCAGAACTGCTCTAATGTGGATATTGTCCCGCGCCCTAGTATCATATCGGCAAAGTGTTGTGCTCGTCTCCCCGCAGCCACCTCCGTGTCATTTTCCGCCTGCGTTTCCAGTAAAGCCTCTCCCCGTCGGGCTGTAGCCGCGGCCGCTCTGATATCCAAGCTGCTGTTTTCCTCCCGCTCTGACTTTATCTCTAGATTTCTGCCTTTTTTTTTTTTTTTCTTTGCTTCTTTCATTAGATTGCTTTGGTCCCCGCCATAATTTATAGCTCTTGTATTTTATTAGTAAACCCGACCACACTCACATTCCGCTTGATTAAACCGGAGCTCTCGGCAGAAAAGCGAAAGGTCAGAATATGTGCACGGAAAGAAAGTGGCTCGCAAACAAAGACACGACCAAAAAAAAAAAAAAAAAGCAATAAATACAAGTTAAAGTATTTTCTTTCTTTTTTTTAAGGTTTGTGCATTTAGGGAAAGCAGATTTCACTGGAAGGCCTTCATGCATTTTCACCGGCTCTGACACAGTGAGAGCTGAAGCTGCGTTCACTGTCAGTGTTCCAGCTGCCTGTTATTCAACTGTGCCGAGCAGCACTCGAAATATTAGGGAACTGCGTCTGCCATGTGACCGATGGAGAAATAAGTCCACAGCTTATGGAAGAAATGTTGGTGTTCCTGTTTATACATGAATCATCTCCATGTGCACACACACACACACACACACACACACACAGAGCCAAGTGTAATGGGGGGGGGGGTTGCTCTCTTACTCGTCTATTTTTCTGTCTTTCGCTCTTTATCTCCCTCCACCCTTTTTTAAAGTCTTGTAATACAGGGAAAATATGCAAACCATGGAGTGGCAATAGTGGGTTTAGCCAGTGGGAACACAGCGTGATTCCAGCAGGCTGTGGCCACAGAGTAAACACTTTCTTTTCTCAAGCCAGAAATAGTTTGGCTGGAGAGAGAGCTGCGGAAAAGATGGGAGGGAGGGAGGGGGCAAGGGAGGGAGGAAAGAAAGGAGGAGAGAGAGAGAGAGAGAGAAACAAAAAGGGAGAAAGAGGAGCAGAAGAAGGTTATGACGTTCAGAAAAAGAGACGCTCAGTTTGGTTATGTTGTTTCTTTCACTGCGTCTTTTTCAGCCTTGTTCACACGGCTCACAAACACACACAGACACACACACACAGTCATGTCACTCAAGCAAATTAGGCCAATGGCAGCACTACACAGGGGTCACGTCAAAAGTGCCGATTGTCTCAATCACATTAGTCCAGCTCTGGCATCTGTTTAGCATTTAGTTAATTGTGATGTTATTAACTTGTCAGTGAGCATTAGGCCGGCGATAAGCAAAGCAAATATTCTTCCACCCTGGGCAGGCAGAGCTGCACATGTGTTGCACACACACACACACACTCATGCAGTCACCCCCCTGCACCAGGGGAAGTGTGATTCCGCTCCAACCTACAGATCACTCCAAGTTCTTGTTAGCTGTCGGAATGAAATTATCACCATAAAGATAAAATAAACATGTACATGACTCGTTCCAGCTCGTCGCCGCTCTCTTTTTCGCCAAAGGGCAGATGCGCATTAGCATTACGACTTCCGATCACAGAGTGTGAGCGTGGTCCTGCCGGTGTCATCTGGCGAGTCAAAACGCTGATTCGTGCCATCCTGCCGCTTGTCCTTTTCCCAGCTTCCCACTCATATCTGAGCAAGCTGTCCGCGGACCCAGGCAGATTATCCGTCTCACTGTGTGTGTGTGTGTCTGTGCTCGGCGAGGCCAGGGAGTTCACGCAGGGCATTGTGGGTCGCAGCAGGTTGTCAGGAGCCATAAGAACAAAACAAAACCCTGCAGACGTATATGTGTAGTTCCACCTGAAAAATGTGCTTATTCAAAATAGAAAAACAGCAACTCCGCATGTTTGTGCTGCATGGTTTTGTTTCAGAAAGATGCTGCGGAACGCCGGACGCCTGTCTGTTCATAATGATCATATCACACGTTAAATTTGTACCAAAATGGACGCCGCACTTCCTCGGGTCCTTAACAACACACCTGTCGAGCGTGAAGGTGAGAAGATGAGTGCTTCTCGGGATGTAAGAGTCACATCCAGACTGCTGCTGGGAAGAAAATATCACGTTTTGTATCTCACTTAATTTATGAGTCAGCATTCGTCTCGATATCTGACAGAGATCCATGATCCCGGCTCAGTTTCTGTTTACCGTCAGCGTGATGGTGTAATGCCCCACAGCTGCCTTCACCTCTGTCCCTGCTGTAAACAAATTCCTCCCCCTCCCACCCTCCGTCTCCCCCTCCGCGGCACTCAGTCTCACTCACCTTCTAAAATAAGAAGAGTACAAGTGGTCCGAGACACCATCGGCCGCTAAATTAAATCAAGTGGCACCGGCTCGACTACAGTCACTTCTCCTGCGACTAACCTCCCTCGCTTTCCCTCAGCAAACAAATTTTTCCCTAGATAAGATCTAAATGAGTTTTTCCAAGCGGAGGAAGATCCTCCTCCGAGTGGCTGATGGATACGGCGTCGGGGGCCGCGGCGAGAGGCAAGACCCTACCCCCAGCAGTAATCACCCGCCACGCACAGCCATAGGTGTTACGCACAGAGGGCCTGTGTGTGAATAGGGTTTGTGTGTAAATGAGATAAAACATGTGAATGAGAGCTGGCACCGGTGCGTTCCCCCGCACCCAGATTCATTCATTGAGAAATACCCAACTGGGCCCCTGCACTGCAGAGCCTTGGTGGCGAGGCTTAGTGTCATGGTGGGCACTGTCGCATTGAGGCATCGCCACAGGAAGTCATGGGACAACAGCATGTCAGGAGAGGGAGGCAGTATTCTGGAGGGGGGGTTATGAGGTGGGTGGGATCCATTGGCAAATTGGGATGTCCGCAGTGTGCAACAGTCTGGCTGCAGGAGAATCCCCACATGGATGGATCTTTGTAAACCAGGGACAGCAGCCACACATCCAGAGAGACCAATAAAATGATGTGGTCTGGGCAGCAGGAGGGTGGACTGAGGAGGAGGGAGGGGGGGGGCGGATTATAGACTCCCAGAGGGCTCTGCGATTCACAGGCCATAAAATGGAAGTCAGCAGGACACACTGCAAATCTGGCCAGCCAATATCCACCATCCCTTTCCTCCCTCTTTCAACCCCGAGGATGTGTCTCAGCCGTATGTCACAATGCAACCCCAGCAAGCACGTCCCGTTGTCGGACAATCTTAACTCCCCTGGATGCCGCTTTTCTCCCGCGTTACATTTGCATGTCAGCCGCTGCGGCTTTGTTCAAAATCTGCCTGGTTAAAAAAAAAAAAAAAAAAAAAAAAAAGGAGGGGGGATAGAGGATAGATAAGGAAAGAGACAGAACACTGGAAATCAACCAAGGCATTTGCCATTCAGGGAATAAAGAGGCGGCTTTTGTCAGGAGGTTCCCCACTTTCAGATATCCCATCGCATTTTAACCTTGGCAAGGCGAGGACTTTGAATATAAAAGGATTCGCCCAAGAGAGTGAAAGAGAGAAAGAGATGTGGAACACTGGCCCCCACGTCAACAATAGCCAAGGTTCTTTTGTCCGCGCTGTTATTTGAAGTAAATCTCCCTCTGTAATTAGATTGGCGCTGTTTGTGGACATCTTAGGAGGGTGCGTCGGTGTTAAAACAGCAACGCACGAGGGCCCTTTTAATTTACAGTGCAAATACCTTTCGATTAGCGCGGAGGGCGAGGAGGGGGGACCGGGGACCGAGGAGGAGGGACAATGGGGGGAGTCTTTCAATCCCTTTCTTTTTGTTGTTGTTGTTTGAGAGTGGGAAGAGGCTCGAGCAGCTCTCCTGTGTTCCTTAATTGTGAAGCAAGGAGATTAGTACGAGTGCTTCCAACCTTTCACCCCAAACAAAGGCGCCATCAGATCCAGTTGCCTAGTGACACAGGGGTTTCACACCGGCAAATTTAGCCGCTGCCTCTACCGCCACCGCCGCGGCTCCTCGTGGAACGTCTCAGGCGAAGGAATGAAGCCCCCCCGCGCCCCCCCCCCCCCTTCCCCGGCCTGCGTGTCTGACGGCAGGCTTAATGGCATCGAGCAGCCACGCTAATGAAAATGGCCGTCCATCCTCGCTCCGAGTCCGTCTCTCAGACTCGTATAAAAGTTAATGTACCCGTGACAATGACATTCAGAAGACCGTTTAGCTCGGGACAAATGCTGCATTTCTTGGTGGCAGGAGCAGTCGGGCACACAGAAATGTCCTTTTACACTGCGTGCAGCTCAATCAAAGGGCACTTAGTGGTGTCATATTGATTATGGGAGCTTAACCCCCGTCAATCTCCGATCGGTCAGCTTGGCAGCCTTCCCATACGGGCCTGGACGGGCAGAGGGGGCTTCCCTCATCGGAGGTCATTTTCCCGGTTGATGTTTGTTTTGTTCTTGACAACCTCTGGTAGTTACAGTAATCCCAGTTTCAGCCGTTCAGCTTTTAACTGGGAGATTATGCCATAGCATCATAAGCATGGTGTGAAGCTTGTCCAACCTTGAGGTGCAGATCATTTTGTCCCAAAACATAGTCCAGGGTCATGCAGCGTTGGTGCTTCGCCTCAACCAGGCACTGACTCAGACAAGCTGCTTCTGCTTTAGAGGACTTGCAGCAGGTTGATGGCCGCCTCTCTAACCGAAGGAGAACTGATAAGTGTTGTGTTTAAGAAACCACACGCCGTCTGGTTTTCGTGTGACTCATCGTGCAAGTATTAAAAGACGCAAAACCGGGTCAACAGGATTTCACTTCTCTGGAACGCCTCTGCACATAATAACGTGACATCGATGATGGGTCAAGACAACGATACGGGTCCCAAGCCGCGCTGTTGGATTTGTGCGCGGCGGCGTGCAGCGAGCGGTGACGCGGGGAGTGAGTCATTGAGTTGGGGTTTGTGTTGGAGGTGGCCTGCCAGGACAATACTGCGAAAAGGAACTCAAGTGGGACCCATTACACCCCACTGAGGGCTGAGGCTTATCAGTTAATAGCAGGTTTCCCTCTGAGAGCAGATTGTTTTGATAGATGGCACCTGGTCAGGCCTTCGCACCCACACACACCAGTGTACGTTAGATAAGGACTGGGAGGGAAGTAAAAGTTTTAATTTTTTAATGTTTTCTGACTTGTCTTCTTTCTTTGTTTGCTCGCGGAGACAAAGGGGAGCGAGTGTGTGCTCAGGTCTGGTGTCAGGAGTGAATCAGCGGTTCGACTGATTAGACGGCATTCTTCTCCCAAATTACATTTTATGTGCTCGGCTCGCAGAGGCCGCAGTGACCTGGAATGCTTTCATCTCCGGCGGCTGATGTTGACTCTGGCATCGTGCGTCTTTTTTTGGCCATTTTATCATAATTTGTCATCTCGCAGCGAGTAACAAAGGCTAAACAAACATAAATTCATAATATCTGCCGCAGCGTTTCACAACATCCATAAACGTCGAGGACTGCAAGTTGCGCGGGTCGTCTGGGCCGCTGCCATGAAAGAAAGCTTTTAGAATAACAAGTGAGAATTCAGCTGTTAAACATGTTGTTTCCAATTAATTTACGGGCGTAATAAAAACTCACTGCTGCTAAACATTCTCTGGCAAAGCCGGCTGAATGCTGTTATTAAACTGTCTCCCTGAGAAAAAGTACACGGCGTGTTATCAACTAAATCTTCATATCAGCTCCGTCAAAACAAATATTTATACTCGCTCGCTATTTGTTCTGTCGAGCTGCTTCGGCAAGACGCATGAGTCTTATCTGAAGACTGAAGAGTCTCTGTTTATGCTCCCATCGTCACTGACTCGAGGTTAAACACCGTGGAGCTCAGCTCACGAAGGTCTCGATGTCCACGTGCAACAAAGCCAGCATCTGGGTTTCCATCGTTGCCTCTCGCTCGTGACTTCACCCCTGTCCCTTTAATTGATGGATGGTCCGTTTGTTTGTGAGCAGGACGACGTAAAAAAATCAAAAACAGGTTTTTTAGAAAACATGCAGAGGGACTGGACGTGAGTCAAGAAAGAATCCAATTAGTGTTGGTGCAGATCTGGATCTTTTTATTTATTCCTTAAACTTTAATCACAGGCGGGGGGTTTATTTTCCAAGAAATAAATCGAGGATCTTTACAGAGGAAATAAGACTTGATCATGATCAAGTTTAGTGTTGGTATATGCGAGAAACTAATGACCAAGAACTTTGAGTAGAACTAGTGTTGGTATATGCGAGAAACTAATGACCAAGAACTTTGAGTGGAACAGTTCCCCCCCCCCCCCCGTGACATCAGGGATCACTGCAGAGCGTTCCCTGTCGTCGTTGCCGCCCGTCACTCCCGCTCTCCTTTTTCCAGTATGGAAATGTTCCCTTGAAAATTAATTTAGCATTTAATTATGAATTTATTCACAAGCAAATATGCAGAGAGCAACGTGGCCGTAAGTCAGCGGCCAGCTGTTCCCTGCACGGCGACCTTGACTAACTTTTATCAGAGTATAACCGGGAGGCCCCCGCGCTGCAATGGAGCTCACCGGCCAACAGGAGGCAACGGAGGAAAGAGAAGTTCCAGTTTGATAGCAAATAAAGAACCTAATTATTATTATGGATCTTTATATTTCTGTTGCAAGAGGAGATGAAACATTTCAGATGCATAAATATCAGAAAAGAACAAACTTCCACTTGCATTTCTGTGTAGAAATAATTTGTAAATAATTCTCATAAATATCTAAGTTTGTCCAGGAAACGTCAGAAAGCTTTGATGAATTACAATAAATGCAGGATATTTTTTTTACTGTAAACGAGAAGTGCAAAAATCCAGAGTTTTTTTTAAACTTTTTCTAAGAGTCGGTTAAAAAGCAAAACAATCGACTTTATTTCATCGGCACCGACATGTGAAGGGGCTCTGCCGTTGTGGGAACATGTTGGCTGCGCTTTCAGAGAAGTGGCGATTGCTCATTGATAACATCCTGACGGTGAAGTCTAATGCAGGCGTTTGATAGGATGCCACCAGTTTATTATTTACAGAAAATTCTGGCAAAGCCGTAAAGTCTTAATTATCAACCCCCCCCTCCCCAACCAACCCTCGGCCAGGAAAAGAAAGAAAAGCTCTGCCACGGAGGAATGTTTGGGGGTGGCTCCTCTGCTCCGACTGCAGTGTCCTCTTACAGTCCGGCTGACCACCAGGCTCCCGGTGATTGATTGGTCGGTGCCGGGGCCATCAAGGACCCTTTCTGCAGCTTTAGAGGTCAGGGGTCGCCTCTTCTGCAAATCTGCTTCCTTTTGTACAGTCGCAACACCAGGAGAGCAGTGTCACGTCACCCCCTTCTCCTTTCTCACCCCCGGTCCTCCTCTCTCTTGTCTCCACCCTGGGAAAATGGGGGAGGCGTCAATTAAATCTTTTCTCTCTTTCGCTTCAGTTCTCTCTGTCTTCTGAAGTTGCTCCCTAAAAATTTTCTCTCTTTCGCTTCAGTTCTCTCTGTCTTCTGAAGTTGCTCCCTCCTAAAAAAAAAAAAAAAAAAAAAAAAGAGAAGCAAATTCTTTAGGTTTAAATGCAAAGAGGCGCTGAGGGCGACGCCGCGGTGCTGTTAAAAAGGGTGTGTTAAGGTTTCCTCCGAATAAAACTAATGATAATGGAGCATGCAAGCTGTTGTAGAAACACTCCTTAATGGATTACTTAAGCAAGCAATTAGCAGTACACTAACAGCCAGATATCAGCATCTGAATGGCTTAAAATATGTGTCAGCTGTAATGATGCTATGCAGCAATTACTCTTGTTAATAGATTGATGTGAAACTTGTTGGACAGAAGCATCTGATCAAACCCAGGAAGCTTCTTCTTCTCCTGCTCTCTCTGCCTAAAGAGGTTTTGTCGTGTTGTATAATCTTCCTCCCCCACGCGCACAAACAAGGGGCCAAACCAAAATCTAAAAACATAACGGTCTGATGGAGGAGCGTTGATGGGGAGGGAAAGGCTTCGTGCGGCGAGGAGCCCGGCCATGTAATCCGTTTGATATGTGGTCGATCCAAAGGGTTTGCTGAGGGATAACATTGCAATTCAGAAAATGTGGCTGGTCCCTGGCCCTCAGGGGCCAAGTCTTTGTGGTCACAGGACCAGGATTACACTTTAACCCCCCCTCAGCCCCCCCCTCCCCGGCTCAGGCCTGGGGTCAGGTGAAAGGCCAGGAATCCTACACCGGAGAGAAAAGGAGGGAAAGTCCATCCTTTCAAACAAGAGTCCTGGGTTTAATTTGAATTCCACCCCTGAGCAGCGTGTGTTTTGTGTTTTGTTCCTGCGTGTTATTTACATAGCTATTTATTTATTTACATCTCAGATGGCTCCATGTATGAGAAAGCAGGTTTTAGCAGAACTTCAGAGTGAAGTCTGAGCCACCAGGTGAGGAATCAGGACCCAGTCTGAAGCATGATGTTGGAATCAACAAATAAATCATCTGCATGTGGAGAACGTGTCTTCTGGTGCCAACACCATCACAGAGTCTGGTCTGAGTCTGGAGAATCAGTTCAAGAAGGGAGCGCACGAGGAACAGATGTCAACATGAGTACAAGAGTCCTGAAGTCTGTCTGTCTGTCAGCGGCAGGAACTACGCAAGAAGCTTGGTGAGGGTGAGGGCGACGGAGGAACGGATGAAACGGGTCAGAACCAGGGATTGTTTTTTACTTTCTCGTGCACAGCAAAAATCGACCATGACCACAATGTCCCGCTAGTCGCTGAGCAATGAAAGAATGTCGCGTCCTCGTGGCGTTTCCTCGCTGACAATGCTCCGTCAGTGTTTCCACTGCTTCTAATCCAATTTGACGTCGTCGCCGGATCAGCACATTGTGGCGTGGACGCGGCGCCGCCCGCTCACAAATGCTGGTTCTGTTCCCCGCTCCCGTGTTTGCAGGCCAGACGCACTGAGGAAGCAATGGGGGTGAAGGTGGGAGAAGACGTGTAGACACCCCCCCCCGTCCCGTCCCGTCCCGTCCCCACAAAAAAAAGTGCAGATTTATGGCACCCCGTCCAGGTCAGGGCACTGCGGCGCTCTTCCTCCCACGCCGCACTATAATTTCCTGGGCTCTGTCCGTGGAGAAATACGGCCCCGAGACTGAGGGGAGGAGCAAGAGCTAAAGATAGAGATGAAACATGTCAACAATCGCTTTTTCCCCATTCTCCACCTTTGTACATTAAACACACATCCCGCGTGTCTTCCATTAACACCCCTAATGATTCTTAATGGCGCTGGAGGAACTAATAAAAAGCTCATCAGAGAATCTTTTTGCTCCAGGAGGTGAAGAGATAGAACCGCCTCCGTGTCGTTTGAGTCACCGTCAGACGGCGAATTGATCCGATTAATAAGCTTCATCTGCGTCCAGGTATTTCAGGAAATTACTGCGGCTTGAAAGAGGAAACCTCCGAATGCCTCTGTGAAGCGTTTTCAAAGATTTGCTTCTGTGGGAATGAATATAAACCCCAGACACAGACGAGGCGAGGGAGGCAAACGGATGCAGCGATTTCTGGGTTCGGGCCTTTGTCGTGAGATTTGTTGAAAACGTAGACGGACGACTGAAACGGCTTTATCTGGTTTCCTCCTGCGGCGTCTTCCTGCCCCGTCTCATCGCGTCAGAGAGGCCGGCGTTACGTTGACTCACCTCTCGGGGTTCTTCTCCCCTGTAGCAGGATTTCCTAAATGAACCCTGTCGGCGAGAGGTCACATGGACCGTTCCCTGGATCAGAAAAATGTTGTGGGAGTCCTCTTCCTTTGAACTCCAGGATATCAGATTTATCAGAATTGATGAGGCAGCCTAAGCTGGAATAACTTTGATAAACTATTTTATTCTTGTGAGGAGAGATGAGAGGTTTTGTTCCTTTTCGTGAATACGACGCTGTGCTTTCCTGCGGCCTCTCTTTCTTTTATTAACTCTTAATTAAACCCGTGTTTTTGCAAAGATTCCAAGAGTTTACACCACGTTTGCCATTTGACTTCACTTATCTTCCCGTGTGAGGTCACCGCAGAGGTATTCACAGTCGCATCGATTTCAGGAAAATCTCAAAAGTTTGAGTCTCACATCAGAGCAGATTCCTTGTGTGTGTGTGTGTGTGTGTGTTAACCTGAATGTGTTGGAGAAACAGCGTTTACCCTCATCGACCCCGGCGCTCCACAACAAACACCTGACCCTCTAAACTACGTTCTAATCTCCGTCCTCCACCATTAACGGAGACTGTTAAATCTCACCATATACCATGTAAGAGGCTTTTCCGCCGGAGGCAAACCCCTGTGAACCGCGGGGTCATGTGAGGACTTCCACTCCTTCCACCGTCGCTCTGGCTCTCCGGTGGGAACCGTGCGCTGTGCGTGCAGAGACGGAGGAGCGCCCCCTGCTGGCGAGCGGCAGCACCGGGGGCCTCGCAGGCAGCTGCCTCACACATGCTCCCCCGGCACCAGCGCTTCCCGGCTTCATTCCCACTCATCTGTATCGCCTGTTCTTTATTCAGAGGTGACTTTATGGAGCCGTTCCGTTGCGATCGGCGCTATCATCGCCATTATATGATTATCTTCCACTAATCTCTCCATTGTAATAGTCCTGCAGGACCAATTTCTGGAGCAGGATCGTTTCTTATCTGCATTTTTAGGCAATCTGGGGCAGCAGGCTCCTCACTCCTCCCCTGAGATACAGGCTTAAGATGATGGTCTTTTGGTAATGATTTCATTTCTACCTTCACTGAATCCCAATTTGATCATCGTGAGCGAGAGCGCCGGGCTCGACTCGACAGGGTTTTGGCAGCGACGTGAAGAGTCTGTGCACGCTCACAGCAAAGACACAGGAACATAATTATATAAGAGTCACAGATCCGTACTCGCTGTAAAACCTCATGTCCTCGACTGAACGCTCTCCAAAGTCTTCGTTTTATAAAAGATAATTTCTGGATTAGGCGTCATTCCTCCTGCACACTGGCTCTTTGTGAGCGTGTGCTATTTTGGAAACCACAGGTGGGCACACGCAGGTGATTGTTAACAGTCCTGGCACCGATCGCACTTGTTTTTCCTCTCCTCGCCGTCTGAGGAGCTTTTTGAGCCTCGCAGCTTCTCAGCTGCCTTTGATTCTCCCGTTGCGAACATGGAAAACACGAACCTGCCGAGCTCTCGCCTGCCTCGACGTGCACGCTGCAAAAACCGCTACGTGTACACGCTGACGCTGTGATAAGTGAGGGTTTCCTGGTGGAGAGGAATTAAATCAGAGTGGCAATTTACATTTAGCTGGAACTGACTTTTCATTCTTCTTCTTCTTTTTTTTTTTTTTTGGTCGTACTAAGTGAAATACTTGTTTTAGCAGGTGAGCCAATTTAGATTTCGGATTTGTTGACTTTAGTGTAAATGGAAGTGAATTATACAAGAAGGTAAAAATGGCCTCATTAAATGTTTCACCTCAATTTTGTGATTGATGATGATGCAATTTTTCATTTCCATCTATGAAAAGCAATGGATGTTTGCACAGTGTACCCTAAAGGGGAAGATTATTAGAATTTTTTTTTTTTTTTTTAAATCACAAATCCAATGAGAAAGCAGGGATTGTGTTGAAATTGATAAAGATGCGTCTGGAGAAAGTGGGCCAGTGCAGGTGAAACACACCGCGAGAAAACGATGATGCAGTATTTTGCATCCTGTTTGCAGTTTTCTAAAATCGTGTTCCGTGTTAAATAATTCACTGAGAGCCCTTTTTGTTTATTTATGTTGTTTTGTTTTTCAGGTTAAATAATAATAATTAGTAAACTGCAAGTGTTTTACGGTTTAATTGGTGACTGAGTCGGAAGTATTCTGCATTATATTACTCCCACATAGTTCCAGTCGGACCAGCAGTTGTAATATTTCTGCTGGATTCCAACGTGGCCTTTATTTATATTCAGTTTTAATATTTATGTTTATTTTTACTCCTGCTACTTGTTGCACAGGGATCATTAAAGTTTCATCTCTCTTTGTGTATTACTGCGTATCATAACACAGCAGCGCTCGGCTGGATGCAGCAGCGAAGGACGCACATGAATGGAACGAGGCCAGGACTCCATTACGATTGTAATTGAAAGAGAGAAGCACCCTGTGTACCCACCACCTCCTCCATCCCCCCACCTCCAAATCAATTTCCTTTAAATTGAATTAATTGAGATTCAGACACACAACTGTATTAGTTCTTTAAAAGAAATCCCTCCCAGCCACACTAACACACACACACACACACACACGTTTCTCTTCCGTGTCTTCCTCTCACCGTGTCGCC
This sequence comes from Pseudorhombus dupliciocellatus, assembly GCA_016785235.1. Classification (NCBI taxonomy): domain Eukaryota; kingdom Metazoa; phylum Chordata; class Actinopteri; order Pleuronectiformes; family Paralichthyidae; genus Pseudorhombus; species Pseudorhombus dupliciocellatus. Next base: position 1,983,003 of record JAFBJW010000183.1, on the reverse strand, counting down.
CTCGATGGAGTTTGATCAACACCCAGCTGATCTATAAATAAAAGCTTCTCCTGCAGCCCACAAAGTCACGTTGGCCGCTTGCAGTTTGGCTCCAAGGTCACAGCTGCCTGAACTCGTCTTTACTGCCGCCATCCGCCACTTGTTGGGGAAACGGCTCCAAATGCTCTTTAAACTAATGGGAATCTGTTGTTTGATGGAAACGGATGGAATATCTTCGTATTATTTCCATTTATTTTTTTTTACTTTACTCCCCGGTGAGATGCAGTTAACACCTTTTTTTAATGCGTATAATCACCAATATAACTTGCATGCGTACGCGTCACAGCGAGCGAACGTTATCGGCCAGATGTTTCACACAAAAGGGCCCTAAAATGATATGAGTCATTAGCTTTTTGTTTTCAGACTATTGTGTTTAAAACACAACATGGTGGAGTCTGGGCTTATTAAACTATTTCGTTGTTTATAAATCTGCATTCTAACAGGGATAAAACATGGTTGTGAATTTTTTTTTACTTTGGTTTTAAATAAATTGCTTCAAGTTAGTGCACATCTTGTGATGTTTTTGTGTTATTAAGTAATAACGAAAACTTAGCAAAAGTAGCTCCTCAGTGACTTTGGACCTTGGGTTGAGGATCATTTTGTTTTTGTAAGAACTCCGTGACTGGAATTGATTTGTTAACTTCCGTTTTGTTAACTGTATGATTACTGAGTTGTTCGGTGCAGATCATCGAGAGGTGCTGGAGGTTAACGTTGGACCAGGTCTCTTCTGTGGCTCCGTGCGGCCCTGCCGCCTACTTGTGGGTGACATCTGTTTAGCAGAAACAACAAGGGCACAGCCTTCACCTGCCCGCTGCCTTATTCCAGTTCTCCTCCAGAGAAACCTTGTGTGTATTAAATGCAACACCCCCCCCCGACAATGAAGGCTTGTAGTGCCGTGTGACTTTTCTCTCAGAACTCCACCCCTGTACTCGTCGTCTGCGTCTCCCCAACAAAGCCCAACATTATCGACATTAAGCTGGTGCAGAAGCATGCCATCCCCCATTGTACCTAATACAGTAGCGATTAGCCACTTGGCTATGCTTTTCCTCCCCGAGCATTCACGTATGATTTGCTCTACTTTTTTAAGGTTACACTCATCAGATAGCCTCCCTCACCCCGACGCCCCCTCCCCCCCACCCCCCCCCCCCCCCCCCCCCCCCATTCCCCCTCCCTTCCATTCTTCCTGAGCCGTCTGAGAAAACACAACAAACACAAACCCATCCTGTCCGGCGTGTCTGTGCTGGACGCTGACTGTGTGTGTGTGTGTTGTGGTGAGGACAGTAGAGTGAGGTGCTAAAAGCCTTTTGTCCAGCAGGAAAGACGATGTCAGCAGCCACAGCGAAGGGTGAGGGGGAGCTGGGGTCATTTGGCTCCAGCCTTTTTGTGAGTGTGTGTGTGTGTGCGGGTCGGAGGACCTAAGAGCCTGTGACTAATGTGAGTTTGCAGCCCCCGTCCCCCAACCCCCTTTTCCTTTTACATTGTCTGCCCCCACTGTCCAGATGGCCAGTGAGAAGAATAAATCCTGGGAAGGCGAGGAGAGATTTGGGATTCCATTGCAGGACAGAGGGTAAAGGTGGGGGGGGGGGCGGTGTCTGGACGCAGAAAAGTTTTTCTGAAGATTACAGGTCAAGTAGAAGTGAAAGGAAGACGAGAGCGAAGGATGGCGGAGGAAATAAAAGATGCGATTGATGAATCAGTAAAAAGTAAAAAAAATCTGTCACGTTCCATTCAAATAAACCAAAGAACAGAGGAAGAGACAAGCAGACGTTTTAATAAAAGTATCATTAGATTAATTATTTCATTGAGCATTTGGACACTTCCTGTTAGATAAAGATATTTAAAGAGTAATGTCCCTGTCTGTCAGTATCAAAATGAATCCATGAGCTCAATGAATCCAATTTATGAAAATATTTTTGAGCAATAAATATAACGTACAATGTCCTCCTTCCCCTGTAAACATATCGGTTTGTCTGAGTGTTCTGAGTTCCTGACGTTGGACAGGAAGTGACGGCGATGAGGGAAATGATGGAAAAGCTGTTGTTTCTGGCACCTGTTGAATTGGCCCCGGACCCTCGCCCTGGGTTTTCTTTTTTAATCTTTCCTCCCGTGTTATTCCTCGAGCCCGTTAACGAGTTGTTTGTTGACGCCACTCTCTCACTCACTCGCTCTTTCTTTGCGTTCCATTTAACATAAACGATTTACATTTGCATTTCGCTCCTCGCAGCTTTTATAAAATTAAAAAAATTTAAAAAAAAACCCTCATTGTTGCAGCCGGTGAATCTGAAAGGATCTTTTTTTTTTCCACCGTCATTAATCTCAGTGACGGGGGATTTGCGTCAGCTGACAGATCCACTGATACATTCAGAGGGAAAATGTCTCCGTTTCCTGCTAAAGAGAAAAACAGGGCCATCCTCAAACACTGGGATTCATCTGTAAATGCACAACGGAATTTAAAAAAAAAAAAAAAAAAAAGATGGGGGTTTATAAATGAGCGAGCTGCGCAAATTTCTCCGCGGGATGCGCAAACCTCCCACTGAACGCTGTCATTTGTTTTCATTGGTTTGCTGCGGTAATGGACTCCGCTTGAGCGACATCTTTGTGTTTAACCTTGAGAACGGAGCGATTGGGTGCATATGTGCGTTTATGCATTCGCACACAGACACACACTTAACCATGATGATCGTCTCACTCACTGTCTAATGGCGCATTTTGCTTTGCCGCGTCTCCCTGCGACCGCTCAGGGGTCACGCTGTCAGTGAAGTGTTTTCATTCAGCCTCCGTTTGCTCCGATATTTAATGTGCAGGAATTTGTGCACAGACAATTCACTCCATTATTCTGTCTGGCATTAGGTAGCGTGACTGAGACAGTTTTTCCAAATATTTACACAAATGCACATTTGAGCGTCAAGTAGAAATATCCAAATATAAAAGTAGGAGACCAATATTTAATTATGCAAAACAGCAAGAAATAAAATGAAAACATCACCCGTCTTCCTCTATTTTAATAAGAGCTAGAATAAAGGCAGGTCCCCAGTCAGTGGCCCCTACTGGCCCTTTACTGCTTTACCCCCACCCACCCCCCTCATCCTCCTCCTCCTCCTCCTCCTCCTCCTCCTGCCAGAGGAAGAGCGAGCCAGTTGTCATGGCCAGGTTGGCGGAGAGTTAGGCAGGCCAGCTGTAGCACAGGAGCGGCTCCCTCTCATTTCCACTTCATTTATCTGCCCCCCTCCACCACCCCCCTCCCTTTATCCATCCATCCATCCATCCATCTATCCTTTCTTCCTCTCTCCTCCTCCCTCCACTGGTGGACCAGCACTCTCTCCACTGTGCCCAGTCAGCTGTGGCCGAGCAAATGGCATCTTTTGTCTCCATGCTGTTTTTTTTTATTTTTTTTAGACTTTAAGTGCAGTCATACATTTGTTTTTCAAGTCGTATACATTCGCTCATTATCATATTAAAGCCCTCTAATTTTTTTTTTAAGGATGCACAAATCCAGCTCCTCCTCCTGATGAAGCACCGCTTTCCTCGCTTTGACTCTTTGTATGAATCAGCCGGAGACGCACCATGTGGCGTTTGAGTCATAAACTGATGACGTGAACTGAAATAAAGAGAAATAAAGGAAACCAAATCACTTCCAGATCTGACCCAGCGTAGAGCTGAGCCAGGTCCAGACAGAGCGCTCTCTCTGTTTCCTCTCCCTCCCTCCCTCCCTCCCTCCTTGGTATGAATCTGCCGTATCTCATTCCCCAGCGCTAATTCCAATTTAATTGCCAGTAGCCCGAAGCCTCCTCAATAGGAGTAACAAATGGTTTGATTCTGTAGACTTCATCAGACTGCATTTTAAATGCGACACAGTAACCCGGTGCGAATGCCAATGAAGCCTGGCGAGTAGCTCCTCTGTTTACTAATTATCCTTTTTCTTACTCCGAGCCACACTGCACAAGTTGTCTGATTAAATCGGATTTGTGGGGATTGGAGAGTGGGGTAGGTGGTGGGTGCTCCGGTGGTGGTGGTGGGCGGATTGGATGGCGAGCATGGTCTGTCCTTGTAAACGATCCGCAGGTCCACAACAACAAGGAGTGGAGGGGGGGGTTCCAACTGTAAATCATGATAAAGGGCTTTGCCACTGTCTCTCACCGTGACATTAATTCCCAACTTGCATCATTTATGATCTTTACAGTCAGCACGAGGGTGAAGAGAAGAATAAACACAGGCTGGTAAATAAATTCCACAGACGTCTCGGGATTTATATCCACTGCAGTCGTTCAGGGGAAGGCTCTGAGATTTTCCTCCCGGGCTCTCCAATGTGGGTGGGATGTGTGTTTAAGAGCTGAAGAAGCTTTAAGTGCGACGTGTAGCAGGGATGAAAACTCTTCCTCCGTTTACACACACGACCCGTCGTTTTAAACTGAGAGAAATGATTGCATTTTAGTCGCTTATGTCCACAGGCGTTATATATACTGTTTTTTCTTCTTCTTGTTAACAAGACTCATTAAAAGATCAAAACCAGAATATTCTCGGTGACCTCCCAGTGTCTGAGCCACCGAGCCTGCGGCTTATTTGTTTCTACTGAAGGCGGAACGCTTTGGAAATGGGTCACAAATATATTTCCTTTGATTTAAAGGTGCAGAAACTTCATGGAAGTAAATGTCTGAAACTAGAGAGAGTTTTTTTTATCCACAGACGATTATCCAGTCATATTTAGGCCCTAATAAAATTATAAATTGATTCTTCTGAATCATTATTTGTACTTTATAGACAAAAATATATTCAGTTGGATCGACAACTGTGATCGCTATATTTTGATTTGTTCACATTTTAAAAAAGCAAATTATTTATCCATTAAGATTATTTTGCAAGGACAGTCCATGTTAAGGAAACACTGTTAATTTGCTTGAGTTAGCCAAGAGGCACATTTTTATTTTTTTATTTTTTGCCACAAAAAAATTAAATTGCACGAAACATACTTAAAACCATTATCATGATGCAGACAATAACGACTAAGGGAAAGCAAAATATAGACAAAAAAATATGCAAAAGACAAATGTGGACAGTAATATCATCAAAGCAAACAAAATTACTTTTCAAAGGGAACACAAAGTAACAAATGAAAACAAGGTAAATTACAAATGCTCAAGAGCCTCGATCAAAAGGTAATTATTGCACATTTGAAGTGAAAATCGTGAAAAATATTGGCCCGCAGTGGTACTGGGCTAATGGCGGTGAAGTGCCCCAGTCACTACAGTAGGAGCAGAAAATATGGCAACGCTGTGCAGATGAGGAAATTCTCTCCCTGCTATAAAGACCTCTCCCTGTCAACTAAATGGCCAGTTGAGCTGCCATATGGCTGCGCTGACATTATCTCTGGGTAATTAATATGGCATCTCGCCTGGCATCTGGTGGCATTAATCTAGCTGCGAGCAGTTCATCTTACAATGTCAGTGCGGCTGCGGGCCCGGCGTGAATTATCGCTGGCCCAACGGAACAGGGCGGCAGCGAGGAAACAAAACACAACACAGCAGAGTCGGGTGGGGGGTGTGGGGGTTGGGGGGGTTGGTTCTGTTTCCTATAATAGAGATGGCCTTTTCTTTGATTTCTTATTTTGGCCTCATGTGAATAATGTGCTTCTTTGAGCTGATCCATCGTTCACTGAAGCTTTTGGGTCAGCGTCTGAGTGATCGTAGCCGTCATACTCGTACAGTGTCTGTTTGTTGTAATTTTATTTACACCCATTTATTTATATTTATTACAGATTTATATTAAATTATATTATAATTCAGGCTGACATAGATTGGCTGGGGTATAAGTGATGAGCATTAGCCTGAGCAGCTAACTCTGGCTCCTAATAGTTTGTCTGTTGATTAATGAGAAAAAATTCAGAAAATATCAAATATCTCCAATTTAATTTTAATATTTATGCATGATTTTAATATCTAATGCACCAATTACAAGCTGTTATGGGTCAGAAGTTAATATCAGTAAAAAAGGCAAAGATTAAATCAATGAAATTAGATATGTTAAAATATTAACACAGTGTTCAGCCAATTCACAACTGATTTTTGATTGATACGATAAAAATTAGAGTTCCAGGACTAAGGAGAGAGTTTGGTGGTGAATTGAATTCGGCTCAGCACTGAAATCTGCAAGTGCACATGAGAAATCCACAGCTCCTGCTTTGGAAACGTCAATTTGTAAATCAGCCTTTGTGGCCTGAGTGGAAATTAAAGTAATCCTGACTTAATCCCTAATTTAAACTGAGATGGCCTGCTCGTCTAGATTGACCCATTAGCTCCGGTTTGCGTGTGGCAGGAGGTGAGTGATGTAATGTGGATGCAATGCGTGTTACGTAAACTACTTTTAACAGAACAACTATTTCTGCGTCTGAGCTGGTGGTGCCCGCTCCTCATGGAACCTTTGATTAATCATTTTAAATATAAAAAGGAAGAATCGTGATGACATAAATCTGAACATGACAAACAAAACAGCAGTCTTTTATGTATTGGGCCAAGTATTGCATGTGACACGTCTTGCTACCAGACTGTTAGCTCGTCATGCTAACACAGGAAGCAGCATTTGACCACAGGGGCTCCCTGTTAGCTGGCGACCTGCCAAACGTGATGTCCCAGTGCGTGGGGGACGTCCACTTCACCAAGACCTGTCCCGATCCGTCGGGACAGTAAATCGTGTTTATTTGTCTCCTCCTGACGAGATGCGTTCCTTTGGTTTGGCTCCGCGGCGGTAAAAAGGTGCTCGGCGACCTTTACATAGCGGCTGTGACCTAATGTGTGATGAAGCCTGATTGTGGATGAGAGTACAACAACAAATACTCCCCGTCTAGACGGAGCTAAAGAGCAGCCGGGGACGTCGCCTTGCACCTCGCTCTCCGCCGACAGCGGCAGGATTGTTGTGACTGGTGTCTGTGGCGACTGTCAGGCGGCGTGCAGAGGCGAGGATTGGACAAAGCAGGTGGTTGGACGGACGGTGCTGTGACTGATGGGTCAAGTTTACCGGTTGGCGAGGGAGGACGGTGCAAAAGCCGGAATCTGTTTCAAATCAGAAAGATTTGATCTGGCCTGGAAAACATGACTTCCATCTTGTACGCTGAGACGTCTTTAAAAAGTTTGTGAGAACCTGTCTTCATCGCTTCTGTCCAACACCTCGGGCTCATCACGTGTGCTTGCTTTCGTAGCCTGTCACTGAGGGGTTATTATGAACAGCTAAGGTTTGGATGATGAATAAAAAGGGCGCAGGTTAAATGAGGCTAATTAGCTGCCTCTGCTAATCATTCCCTCATTCACCACAGAGGAGAAGAGGAACAACTTTGAGTTTCACGCCTGAAAACTGAATCCCTCGGAGCTAGAACGTTTTTTTTTTTTGTTTTTTTTTTTTCATTTCTTTTTGTGACGCAAAATTCAACCCAACAGAGCAGGAATCATTTCTAGCTAGAGCGTTTTTTTTTTTTTTTTCATTTCTTTTTGTGACGCAAAATTCAACCCAACAGAGCAGGAATCATTTCTTCTGCCAAACTTTGCCAAAACACTGTAATTATAGAAATGACATACAATTAGATGTGAAATTATCTCAGAAAAACATCAAAAATAACGTGTTTCTGAGACTCGGTAGGGTTTTATCATCAGATCAGGCTGAGACGCTTATTTTTTCTTTTAATGACACACACACACACACACGTTGAGTCACTATCGTGCCCTCTACACATAAACCATAGATTCCTATTGACATGAGCGAGCAGTAACAGAGGTTGAGGGCTGCAGTAATGGCCTGTGATTGAACACCTTGTGCTGAGGTCCCGCTGCTCTCTGCCTCATTAACTCTGGCAGGTCCTCTGTTCAGCACGCTGCATTGCAGGCCGCAGTCAGGACGCATTTAACTGTCTCAACTACAGTCCCACACACACACACACACAGGTTCACCGTGGATCACTGCAGGGGCTGCAAAGCTCGCGAGGAAACGTTGTCTTTTGAATATTTACAGTCAAACATTACGGGATCCTGTGGAGCCTCTGAGAAGCTGCGTCCAGGAGACGTTTAATAAGTTCCGTGTTTGTTCTCGACGAGGGGAAGGAGGCGTCTAGAGTTTGAGGTCTTTAAGTTTTGATCGTTTAAGATCAGAGCCGGTGGGCGAGCCGGCAGGTGTGTGTGTGTGTGTGCGGTTACCCCCTCCACCGCGTCAGAATCGCAGAAAGTGCCGACACCCCCGTGGCCGTCCGCCAGCCTCGGGGCCGTTTCTCTGCTCTGAGCCCATCCGGACGCTGTCACCTCCCATCGGGCGAGTATTCCTCTCCATTACCAGCCTGTGTCCGTCCCCCACTTAAATAACAGCAGCCCTGCCACTCCAGGCCCATTAAGACACTGCCGGCACTGCCGCCGCCACACACACACACACACGGGCCGCTGCAAACTACCCAGGCCTTTATAAATAGATGGCGGAGGGACGGGGAGAGGGTGGTGGGAGAAGGTAAATTATTCCAAAACAACTAAACAGGACTGAGACTAAGAACCCCCCACCGCTCCTGCTCCTCCTTTCAGGTGTCACTTTAGCCCGACTCAATTTTACACTGTAATGGACCTGGTGGGTCAACTACTTTCCTCCCGCCTTTCCTTCCCTCTCTCTCTCTCTCTTTTTTTTTTTTTATCTCCACCGCTGCTCTCTTCATCTATCAGCAGCCGACAACACTTTTACTCACTTTCCTGCAGCGCACACATTATTCCCTGCACTGACTGCGGAGTTTGCACCACTTAATTTTTTCCCCCAACACTAATCAGGGTTTGCAGTAGACTGCCAAAGTACAGAGGGACAACAGGTGCGGACAGGCCCGTGCACGGAACGTCTGAGGTGTGGGGTTATTTTAAATGTGTTTTTCAAAGGCCAGGATTTGCATTCCCCACCCACCACCATCCATTTCACCGTGTAGCTTCCAGTCTTCCTGACAGTCAGTATCAGAAGGACGACGTCCATGGCTTTGCAGGATGAACGGGACAGAACCCGTGTTTTTATCTGTTGCTCGGAGACACGTGTAGCGGAGACATTGTTGTGTCCTCATCGTGTCAGGCTGCACCTCTTTACGTTTTATTCATTTGTGCATTCGTCATGTTTTTAGTTTTGAGGTTTTCCTAACGAGTCGTGGCAGCGTCGTGCGCGTCCGTGTGTCTTCTTATGAAAGCAGCTCTGTTAAAGTCGATCCACGGTTGCTGACACGTAACACACGGCACTGCAACGGCCCCGACTTCAAAGTGAAAATCTTTATTTCATGTGGCGTGTCTGCCTTTTGTTCAGCAGCTCCGTTTGGTGTGTGTGTGTGGGTGTAGGCATTTCAGTATCATATTTCCACCCAATCCACGCCTTTCGTCCTGGAGGTCAGAGGTCAGAGGTCACCTAACCCTTTACATTCCAAGACCTTTCCTCTCTCTGCCTCCTCTCATTCTGCCATCTTATACCAAAGCCCCTCTCTCCCAATCGTCTCTCTTATTTTGCCTCTCAACCAATTACACTTTTTCATTTTCCAACAACAACAACAACAACAGCAGCAGCAGCAGCAGCGACGCTTTACGTCTTTAATGGCTTCGATTTGAAGTGGCCCGGAGGATGAAGTCTGCAGCAGATGCTCAGAAAGAGGGAGCGAGTCAGAGAGGGAGGCGGCTGAGTAGGAGGCAGGCTTGTCAATCAGAGCCACTTAAGTACCTGGAGTCCTGGAGGGATTCCGGAGGCGATCGACCCCAGTCGATAGGCCCCTCATTGATAAAACACAAAGAGCAGGAGAGGAGGCAGGGGAGGAAAATGAAATACAGAAAAAAAACAACAACTAGAAACTCACAGGAGCTGCGTGAGCATTCCAGTCGTGTGACGGTCCAGAGAATTTACTGATGCAAGAGATGGAAACGTTTCCCCCTTAAATGTCCTTTATGTCCCTTTGTGGCAAACCAGAGATTCTGCATTTGCTGCTGGTGAACAAGAACTGATTCAGTTTCGATTCAATAAGAGCATTAAGCATGAGATTGTTTAAAAGAAATTGTGAGAGAAGTGAACATTCCTAAACGTGTAGGAGCTCCTTCAAAACAAGGACTCAAACATTTGTAAAGAAATCTGAGAATGAGATCCATGTTGGGCTTTATCCGCTGGGGACCATGAATTTAAATCTCGTCACCTGTACGGCTGACGAGGATGAAAAACTCTGTCATCTACAGCAGCGAAAATAAAACAAGGAGCCGGAGTTAAAACCCACGGGGGGAGGGGGGAGGGGCACGTCAATAATTATCCAACAAAGTTTGATTTAATTTCGCTCGCTCTGTTTCGTCATCCCCTCTCCTCTGCCACATTCTGAATTTCCTGTCTTCACCTCCTCTCCACAAACTCTCCTCCCATCATCATCCTTCAGCTCTGCATCCCTCCCCCACCCCGTTCCATGGCGGGTGCAGCGCTGCCCAAGACAGTGATTGATCCGGCGTCGAGGCTGTCGTGGGCCCTCCGCCTCCTCCAGTGGTTATGAACATGAGGCGGGCTGCTCTTCATAGATTTTTAAATTAGTGTCAGCTTTGCCCCAAAGATGTGTTATTGACTGATGAAATAGAAACTGAGCTCCAAACACTCGGTCCTTCCCCAGAGTTTTCCCCGGCCTGGTAATTGAAAAACTGCGAAGGGAGTGTGTTGGAGGGAGCGTGCAGCTGTGGCAGACTGTGTGTGTGCGTGTGTGTTGCTGCGTTTGTGACTCCATGTGCAACTGTGTGCTCTTTATCTCTGCTGGAGGAAAGTGTGCGCTGCTGGCTGGAGCCGAGATTCGATTGACGTATTGCATAGGAGATCTTTATCTTTCCACTCAGCAGCCCTTAATCATAAGTATTGTGTGGAGCTTTAATCCAATGAATACGGTATTTTCCTGCGCCAGCCTGTGAAGGCGGGGTCGGCGAGCTGAAGATTAGTGTGGCAAAAAAAAAACAAAAAAAACATGAAAATAAAGTTTTGTGTATGAACTCTCGATGGCTAATTCATCTCCTGTCCCCCCCCCCCCACGCAGGCTCGGACATGGCCATCTTCTGCCTGCTCTGTGGGAAGCGTTTCCAGACCCAGACGGCGCTGCAGCAGCACATGGAGGTCCACGCCGGCGTCCGCAGCTACATTTGCAGCGAATGCAACCGGACCTTCCCCAGCCATACTGCACTCAAACGTCACCTGCGCTCACACACAGGTCGGTGGAAGTTACACGGGCGGAGCATTTGGGCGAGGGGCGGAGCCTGAGCAGAGCATTATGGGGCGGGATATGCAAAAGCTGGTGCTTGTGCTAGTTCCGGGTTAGTGCCTCGTTTGGAACCGGTTCTTTCTGTTTCTAGCACCGAACTAGCACCTGCTTCTTTTGGTGCAAAAGCCCAATTTGTGTTCTTGCCAGGGCCGGCCCTAGGATTCTGGTGGCCCTAAGCAAGACGTTTCCAGACCCAGACGGCGCTGCAGCAGCACATGGAGGTCCACGCCGGCGTCCGCAGCTACATTTGCAGCGAATGCAACCGGACCTTCCCCAGCCATACTGCACTCAAACGTCACCTGCGCTCACACACAGGTCGGTGGAAGTTACACGGGCGGAGCATTTGGGCGAGGGGCGGAGCCTGAGCAGAGCACCTGCTTCTTTTGGTGCAAAAGCCCAATTTGTGTTCTTGCCAGGGCCGGCCCTAGGATTCTGGCGGCCCTAAGCAAGATTTTGTGTGTGCTCCCCTCCCCTCTGATAAACAACCGCATAGACGGTTTATGCCAGCGGCCGGCTCTGGTTCTCGCGAGCAGCTCTTCTGGATGAGTTCAGGAGAAAGTCTGGCAGCTTCATACCTGTTGCACACTCACACAAAATCCATGATTTATACACTCATGTGTGCACTGTCAGGTCAGGAATTCACCCGATAACTGAGAGCTAAAACAAAGATTTCTAATATTTATTTCCAGTGGAAAACCTTAATGCAAAAGAATAAACTTGCATTTCTCAGTTGTAGAATTATCAACAGCCACAGCAGAATCTAGACCCAGACGATAAAAACACTCAATTTCCTTTCGCGTCACCGTTTTTGCTGGCTAATGATTAACCCCCCCCCCCCCCCCCCCCCCCCCCCCCCCGCTGGCTAATGATTAACCCCCCCCCCCCCCCCATCCTCCCTCCTCCCTCCAGCCTGTTTTACATCTCAGGTGAACCAGCGCGGTCCGTGTTGCTGCTGCTCCAGCACTTCTGCTCAGGAAATTACTCACCTCCGCCGGTCATGCTTAAATAAGCCGTCGCAGTGAATGTGCTTCGTCTTTTGTGTCTGCCACTTTACTGCGAGTGCGAGCCGAGGGTGAGATGTTTGTTACAGAAGTAGAGCAGAGCTGGAAGGACGTGCTTCCAAGGACCGATTGGGTTTTATTCCCAAGCCTTTGAGGAGGTTTCTGGTGAATTTGAAGCTCGGAAATAACGCCAGAAACTTTTAGAAATTCTTCCACATTATCAGCATGTGGTTAAAGATGTTGAATATTTAGGAGCAAGGACACAAGACAGTCAGTGTGAGATACTTTATAGAAAGGATTTTTTTAAAGCTGGATTGGTCAGATTTATGTCCCACATTATGTGTTAATGTATGGATCAGGTTTCAGTTTTTTTTGCTACATAATAGTTTACATGCAGAAATCACATTGAGATTCTCGCCCATGTCTCCTTTCAGAGTAGTAGAAATAAGTGGGAAAATACATATTTATGTGTTTATTTTGCTGCACTTGGTTTATTTATATCTGGAGATTCCGCGGTGAAGTGCACAGAGATGGTCGCAGACATCACGGCATAAAACAAGTTCATATTTAGTCTCAGGTTGATATTTATCCTACAGAAGAATCAACCTGTTTATTTAATTCGAATTTGACAGTGCAAGCACTATGTAATATCAAGTGTTTCCTGTGAACGATCTGTGTGTCTGGAGCTGGTCTGGACCAGCGGCATTAATCCAGGTCACCAACACGGCCGGATCCTGCATCCTCGTATTTACAGCCGCTCTGTTCTTCCTCCTGCTTGTTGTTTTTTCTTGCGTCCACCAGTAATTCTCTCAGCGCTCGCTCTCTGCTGAGGCGAGGCCTGGATACTAATGCATTGTTGCAGGGGAGCGGAGGTAGCCCTGATAGATGTGGTTGTTCAGAGCGGGGGGGAGGGGGGGGGCACACTACCATGACAGAATATGAAAACATGGAAATGATACTAATGCATTGTTGCAGGGGAGCGGAGGTAGCCCTGATAGATGTGGTTGTTCAGAGCGGGGGGGGGGGGGGGGGCACACTACCATGACAGAATATGAAAACATGGAAATGAATCCCATTTCACCGGCGAGGGATGGAGGCTTTTTTTTCTTCTTCTTCCTCTCTCACCCAGCTGCCTGTCTGCGACCTTAAATAACAGTCTCACTGTCAGAGCCGCTTTAGCTCACCGGCTCACGGATAAATATTTGAAACGAAAGGCAGTGAGATGAGAGCAGTCGTCCCTATTTACAAGTCAGGCGAATGCACCATTAGTGTGTGATGGTGGCGGTGCGCGCTGAGGGCGAGGGGGGTGAACACAGATCAGCTCGAGCCGCCAGTACAGTAGCGTTGCACACATCTGCTCCCCCTGCCAGACATTGGAGAGGACACGCGCGCCGTCTCTGATCCACCTGCCCACCCGAGCAATGCAAATGTCACCCCGGCCCGTCTCCTGGCTCCCGGCTGCCTGCAGATGAGACTTTGCAGCGTCGTCGCCGCCGCCGTGCCACTTTGAACCTCATCCCGCTGTGGGCGTGCGTTAAATCACAATGAGCCAGCCGTGAAAGCAATCGTTTAAATATGATGTGCAGCCTTTTGTCGGGGGGGGGGGATTAAAAAGTCAGCAACTCACACCGATGGAACCGGCAACAGAAATAGGTCCCAATTTACTCTCCAGAAAAAGAAGTGGTGTTCCTCCACGTTTTTTACACTTTGATGTTAATAATCTCATTCACACTTCGCAGGGTAGCGCAGGCCAAAATAAATGTGTGGAAGCCGAGCTGCATGGCGCGTTTACCTACGTGACGCCATGTTGGGCGTAGACTCAGGTGCCCTGTTTTGTGCGTCTGAAGTTTAGTTGTTTTTGGAGCATGCATAAAAGATGGAAATGTTTGGAAAGAACAATGTCACCAACCTGAACACACAAAGGAACACGTTCAAACTGTCGGCTGCTCATTTAGCTGAGCGTTAATTTAATAGTTTAAATTTTTTTTTTAATAGTTTCTCGTGGTGGTTCTGTTGTTTCTTGACCTCGGATAAATGAATCCTGCTGTGAACGAATTAATTTGACATCCGTCTTCATGGTCGTATTTGTTGATTAGAGCCTGTCACCTGTTGAACCATTGGCAAAGCTCTGTTGACGGAAGTTATTTCGATTCTATTTCCACGACGCTTCTCAAGCTAAGTGTGTTATTGCTAAAGAGGTTTAACGAACACTCGTTGTCTTTTTCAGTTTAGAAAAATAAAATCCCTTGTTCCCTCAGGTGTTTTTCCAGAGAAGCTGGAGTAAATATTTGCCAGATTTCCTTGTAAAAACCGAAGATCTCCATTCCCGGGCGCTCGACCCTAATTTCAATGGACGCGGCGTCTCGTCTGCCTCGGAGCGCTCCCCACCTGCAGCTCGGCTGTCGGTCGATTCACTATTCTGGGGACCAACTGACAACGCGGAGCAGCAAAAAGCACTTTTATGGGCATTCATTACGTGCGCTTCATTTTACCTGTCGGCCGCCTTATCTTCCGAAAGCAGCCTCGCTAGTGCGCCGCTGACACTGGATCACCATTTTGGACGAGGGGGAGGAAAGAAGCAGGTTTAATGGTGTTTATTCCACCGTCTTAATCTCGCCCCCATCTCACTCTGCCTGTCTGTCTCTGTTTCCCCTCATCCACCTGCAGTTTCATCACCCTCTGGATGTTACGCACACTTGCGTCCATGTTGCCTCTTTGTTTTGCTTGTATGCCTCGTGTTGCGTGTGTGTGTATGCATTGTACAGTAGGGGAGTCATGACACAAACATACAATGTGGGGCTGGCAGTCATGGCAGCTGTGCTATTCCCCTTCCCCTAACAACACACACACAGTGTCTTTACAGACCAGGCCTTCATTAATATTCTGTTGTTGTGCACTGTCTGTGAGAGTGTGTGTGTGTACGTGTGTGATTTTTTTTTTTTTTTTTACTCTGAGCCAATTTGCGGTCTGCTGTGGCGCGGTGTTTTGTGTTCGCAGCTGTATTTGATAGTGCTACAGCCAGAGGGGGGGGGGGGGGGGGGCAGTGCGAGGGAGCAAATGAATCGAGGGAGAGAGGGAGAGAGAGTGGAGCCAGCTCCGGTCGTGGCAGTGATGGAGATCGGTGATTTACAGCCTCTTACCGTATATAATGAACACGCGCCAGGTGCCCATGGGCAACCTCACTAGGCCTATGGGGGAGTCTAAGGAGGTGATGGGGGGGTGGGGGTATGTAAATGTAGAGATGGTTTTGAGGGGGGTGGGAGTTGGTTGTGGGGGGGTCAGGAGGAGACGCAGGTGGTGAGGCTCGGGGGCACCCATGGGTCCTCTCACCACTCATTCTGCAGTTCCACCTCACTGTGCCGGTTCCTCATCTGTGGCCCCGCCGCCATGTGGTCGCACCAGGGGAAGGAAGGAGGAGGAGAGGGAAGGAAGCAATAGAAGCCGAGTCGGGATGGACACGATGACACCATTATTCTCCAGCTCTCCCCCCCGTGAGAATATCCTGAGAACCGAGTCCTGTCTGGTCTCTCTTTTTTTTCCTTCCCGTCCTCTCACTGTGATGATTGCAGAATTGTGTCTGATTTATTTAAAGCGCTGCAGTTTGCTGCTCTGCGCTCTGGCGTCCCCAGGTGGCCACAGCGGGTATAACAGGCGCGACGAGCATCCCCAGGCACAGACTGTACAGGAGGAGGCTGGAGCTGGGCTGCAGCCACTTGGCATTTCACACCAGTCTGCTCTTTGTCTGGCTTCACTCACTCTCAGCGTCAGATTGTGTCTTCACCAGTTAACGCTGCGAACGATACAGAAAGGAATGGAAGTCGTCATCAGTCGGGGCTTTAACACGAAGCAACAGCAGCGGCTTTAACAATTTAGTTTGGTTGGTTTGTCATAATAAAGATAGATGGATACAACATTATACTATAATATAGTAGGATACACAGGATGTCCATATGATATCTGTTACCACCACGACTGAAAAGTGTTTTCTCTAGTATCCCTGTAATAATCCTTTGTGTGAAGATGTCGTCTCGTACGTGTACAAAGACGGTGAGCTCTAAATTCCTGATTCCTGATGATGTTTTCCCGGCAGCAGACGTTAGCGCCGCGGCAACAGGACATTAAGCATAAATAACCCTGCGCACTGCCTCCTCCGTGTATTAGCATCCCACTCGGCCGCTCTGATCGGAGGCCCTAATTAAAGACAGGTGAATCGGAGCTCAATTATTATTCCTGCGGCGTCGTGTGAGCCCACCGAGCTCCGTGATGGATTGTGATCTCTGCTGTGGTTGAAACGCTAGAAAGAGCACAATGTCTTACAGCGGGAGCCACTGATAACTTCATGCAGACAAATAAAGACTGTCACTTTTATTGATTTTTTTTTTTTTTTCCTGCCCTGCCCCCCTCCACCGCCACCACAGCCTCCCTGTCTCACCCCCACCTCCCTCCATCACAGCTTCTCTTTAATGGCATTGCAATGTCTGAAGACGTCCAGTTTTCTGCCATGACACCCAAAATGTCATGAGCATTTAAGGAGAGGGCCATCGCTTGCTCCTGTTTCTGCAAATCCACGCGTATGCACTGTAGAAAGGAAAATCTATTAAGCACAATATGAAGGAATGGAAGTGAAATTGTCCCTTAACAGCGGGGCAGCGGCAGCAGCACATAACGAGAAATGCAATTTATTCCCTGGCACGTTGCTGCTTGGACAGGCAGATAATGAAAGGCATAGGTCATTGGTGGCGACTTAAACCTGCAGCAATGGAGTGAAATACATTAATAAATATCCACAACATTAGTCGGATGGAGGGTGGGGGGGGTGGGGAGGGGGGACGAGCCCCTCGTCAAACGTGGGGATACAATTAGTCTGGTGGATGGCTGGTGAGAGCCTCCTGCAAATCATAATATCCCTGATCATTGACATCTGAATATCCATTAGAGCCGCCCCGCGGGGACCAGGGCTCCGCCGGCCCGGGGAGCCGAATGTGACGCCTGTTGTAATTTCTCATTTTTTATGACGAGCACACGGACTGTACACACACCTGCCAGGAATAAGTGGAACGATTCCGGATGTCTGGATGCATTTAGCCGCTGTGCGAGGGTTAAAAACAGGAGCTGTAAATAAATAGTCACAGTCAAGGTGTGAGATGATTCATTTCACTTATTGTCTTTGAAACATCATCGTCAGTTTTGTGTCAGTGCTGGAGATGATGATTCATGCGGGTGATGATAAATGAGAAGAATTTCACATCCGAGTCAAACAAGGAAAAAGTTCACCTGTCTGTAGATGTGTGATTTTATTTGAGATGGTCTCTAAAGTCAACATCATCCAATCACTGCAGAAACTTGGGAGTCATAGATATTTCGTGGAGCAGCCATCTTGTTCGACATGTCGTCCGTGAGACCTTTGGAAAATGTGCATGTTTGTGACTTGTCAGTTTGGAAACATAAATACTTTACATCCGAGGGTCATAAATTCTGTGATGACAAAGTGAGTTCGTTATCGCGGTGCTGCCACATCCGTCAGGTTATCCATTAGCGCTCTGTGAGACGGGGACTGCTCGGTCAATAATACGTCTCGTGGCCGCTGGACAGCCACGACAGGCGGCGATTATTTAAGGCTTCACACAAAACAAAACAACAGTGCAGGGGATTTGTGGAGAGAGAGAGGTTTACGTTCGTCTGCTCGTGTTAAAGCCCTCAAATGGGTTCACTGAAGCATAGCTGCTGTTGAATAAGCCAACCCAGGCTCATTTTCTCAGTATATGTCCTTTTAGCCTTTAACAATATTCATAATAATTACTTCTTTAAATTCTTTGTTAAAGCGAACCTGTATGTTTCTGGCCGCTGTGCCGATTTTTGGATTTAAACTTTGTCTTTTCTCTTCCCACATGGCAGCGGGCGACCACCCATACGAATGCGAGTTCTGCGGGAGCTGCTTCCGAGACGAGAGCACGCTGAAGGGTCACAAACGCATCCACACTGGGGAGAAGCCCTATGAATGTAACGGCTGCGGGAAGAAGTTCAGCCTCAAGCACCAGCTGGAAACCCACTACCGAGTGCACACAGGTACCGTGGTCGAAAAAGGTTTGAGAGCTGTCGCTGGTATCAGGGTCGTTACGGTCTCGAAGAATATTGTCTTGAGCATCCTGTCATGTGACTCTTATTCCATTCATTATGGCTATTTCTGGGATGCGTCGGTGTTATATCCATGTCTGAATGGCCATAGTTGCCCATGCCAAAAGAAAGTCAGCGACGCTTTATTCTGCTAGCACAGTTGTTGCTTCCCTCAACGCCCCATCACGCTGCCCCTCATTATAACGTTGAAACATATTGGTGAGGCATATGGAGGCCGTTAAAGGACTCTGTTTTAGGGAATCCAAGTTGTGCAGCACAGGCCGGAGCAGATGGATATTTCTGTTGCTGTGATACAGTAGATGAATGTCTCCGAAGACTTGGTATTGATCCCGGTATATTTAGAGCCCCATAAAGATGTTGACACAGTGATAAGCTGGGGGCCCCGGAGAACGAGAGCACGCTCCGCACCCGACTGAGCGAGGCTACCGAGTGTTCACCAGGATGGCACACGGCCAAGGCTTTATGCTTCCTCTCTCTCTCACACACCTTCTTCCATTCAGTAAGCCAGCTGTTAAGCCACACTATCAAGGCAGGCTGTCCAATAATTGGCTCCCCCCCTGTCCACCCTTTCACCTTTTATGTGGGGGAGAGGGGCTTTGCGTTAAGCCGGAGAGCAACAGCAGATAACAAGAGCAAGTGACAAGCTCACAGTCAAAGGCCACCTCACACAAAAGGCAGCTGCCTGATGAATCATCGACATTGGCAACCTAACCTCCCCGTCCCCTTTCCTCCACACATCCTAAATGCCAATGGCGGATCAATACCTGGGCCCCATTTGCAATTCATTATTAGCTGCTTATTCGAGGCGAGCCTGTTTACAGTTGGCTTATCAATATCATCAAGATCACACTGGTTTCCACACAAAAAATAAATAAATAAATAAATAAATAAATACACGCCCAGCCACCTGCAACTGGGTATTTATGCTTATTGGCTAAACGGTGCCAGCTCACCGCCGGGGTCAAGGTTAACCAAGGCGTTGAAAGCACAGGGCGGGCCGAGCAGGGGATGTACCGCACCACGCCGCGCCGCTCATTTTCGCCGGCGCACACGTGCGTCACTCTGGCAGAAAGGTGACAGCGAGAGCCGGGCCAGATCACTTCCGACAGCTCATTTCAAATGCCATTGGAAAAGGTCAGCATTTACATGTCTAATTTGCGTCTGCCGGCTCGAGCGCCGGCGGATTATTCGCTGCCATCACTCAAATCATTAGCACATTTAGCTTGGCTGCTGTTGCAGAATTGAAATGTGCCTCTGGACTGTAGCAGCCCCCCACAGCAAGAACGCGGTGTTGTGCCGTTGATTTATGACACCTCCAGGAGCTCTTTGTGGCAGGAGCTGTATTATGCGTAATGTACCAGAGATCAGCCGGTGAGACGTGGTTTATTACAGAAATACCTGATGTGTAAATATCGCATGTTCCTTAAAATTCACTACCCTGACATTTGAGAGTATGCGGTTATTTTCATTTACATTAATATTGGTTTGTTTGAGTGCTTGTACGGATCTGGTTAGAGGTAACTAAACACATTTAACTAAAGCATCGTTACAATTTGTAAGCAAATCTTTATTGACAAAGATTATGGACAAAGTGCAGACCATGCAGGGCCACAACTAGAGCTTGTCAGTTGTTCCCAGGGACCCATGCAGTTCTGTATATTTATTGTAAAACTACTTTAATCAGCGCAGTAATCGCTGAGATCTGGGACCAAGAGGAGGTTTCAGTTCCATTCCTCTCTCCTCCTCTTTGGCTGCACTGAACAGAAAAGCCTCTTGGTTCGTATCAGAACCTGCTCGTCTGATCCGTCATGGATTCGGTCTTTTGTTTTTGATTGTTTTCATCAGGTCAGAAAATAAATGGCCGTTCTTCTGGAGCCGTCTGATTACACAGCATCTCTTTGCCCGTTTCCTCCGCTGCACGGCGTAAGATGAATGAAAAAGCGCTGCTCGCTTCCAACACCCTAATACAGTGGAGTCTTTTTAATAAAGGCGCTAATGAGAATTGATAACAACTGAACACAAAGGAGTTATTTCCCCTCAACGGCAGGAATAATTAGAAGCTCATTTTGTTATCTTCTGCGGGGATATTGGGACAGACCTGACTGGCACTGTGTTAACACCGTCTGTCAGAGGTGAACAAACTTCACCGCTGTACATTCCCGCCTTTTGTTCTTCCCTTCTTGTGGAGTTGTACCAATTATGTGAGGCCGCGTGAACAACTTTAAAGCGTTAGCGTGGTCTCTTACAGCCGCACGCCACTGTTCATCAGACAGCTGGGATTTCACTCCCGCGTTTTTGACTTGTCGCTTTATGTATGCAAGGTCCAATTATCATAACAACACCAGCATTCCTTGTGAGCCAACAGGGGGAAATCTGCGGTTGCTAAATTAGCAGTGGCAGCGTTTTTGTCACTGAGAGACGACTGAGAGACGGTTTTCTCTCCCAACAACAGGTTTTACTTTCTGCAAGAAACAATATTTTGCCGTTAGGTGATCTTTTCTTTCAATTAGACGGTTTTTATTCTCGTCTTTTATTTGAAGTTTCACTTTAACAGAGAAGATTTTATTGAGATTTCTGGCGATAGGTAAATTCTCATATCAGGCTAAAAATGATTTTTGCTTGACTGAAAGCTTTTATTAGGTCATGACGGACTGACGCTGTTGTCTCCGTCCTCAGGTGAGAAGCCATTTGAGTGCAAGCTGTGCCATCAGCGATCCAGGGACTACTCGGCCATGATCAAGCACCTGCGCACCCACAATGGAGCCTCGCCCTACCAATGCACCATCTGCCTGGAGTACTGCCCCAGCCTGTCAGCCATGCAGAAGCACATGAAAGGCCACAAGCCTGAAGACGTCCCCCCAGACTGGCGCATAGAGAAGACCTACCTTTACCTCTGCTATGTCTAAGTCCAGGAGAGAGAAAGGGTACGTGAGAGAGGGTGGAGAGGTAAGGGGAATGTAATTGAGCGGAGAGGAGGCATTTGGATCTGTTGCGAGGGTGTTGACGGCTGCGGAACGTCAACGGCGAGGGACTCGAAAGCAAGAGGGTTCGTTTTCTCTTTTTATTTTTCATGCAAAAGGGCGGCGGCAACAACCGAGGGGGGTAGAGGGGCGGTCGCAGTGGGACATAAGTGCTGAGAAAAGGAAGACTTGGACATGGAGAGAGATTCTCCACCATTGTTCGGATTCACCGGGTCATTCACTACATCTGCAACTGTGTTAGTGTTCATTGCTCATTTCTCACGGCACCAGACAGCAAGCGAGCTGCGAGCAAGTGACTTCTTCTTTGGACGCTGCTGCAGCCGCGGTGGCCAGGAAGCAGATTCTCAAGGGCTACCTGAACTTTCACTCCACTTCTTTTTCGACTTTTCCGATTCTCACTCAGCAGATTGGGCCTTTTTAATCGTGTTCCTGAACCACAACATTTTTTTCCCGAGGCTGGACGTGTATCCATATTTTCCAACGGTGTCACCACATCATCAGAGTTTTAAAACAAACGTACACTCCAGTGGGAGTTTAAACTGCTTTTGTATCAACATGCCCCCTAATCTTTCCCAGATGGGAAACGTTTTAGTTTTGTCTAAGCAGCGGGAAACAGTTTTTCCCAAAAAATCTCTGTCGACCCGTCTGCACGTTAAATCCTTCAGTCCCCAGCAGCGGTGGCAATGAGACAGCCCTTGAGAATCAGCGAGAGAAGAGCCCCTCGGCTTCCGCAGTAGACGGAACAGCTGAACTGGACAGGTGGGAGCATTAAAATAATGCTAACCAAGCAGCCATTTGGTGTCGGTCTTGGTGGTGACGGGGGAAGCTGGTGCTGCTTGTGGTCGGATGTCTCTCTCTGGTTTTTCTCACTAGTCTTCCTGGTTCTGCGTCAGACGAGAGCTGGACAAGGAGTCATCACTAGCGCCCCCAACCCCAACTCCACAGCCCCTCATGGAGAGCAACTTGCGTCACTTTGTTCATCATATATATATATATATGTTTTTTTAGCTCTGCGTCATAGTTTATCAAAGCTTGATTGCACAGATAAAACAAAATGACGACAACAGTCTCTGTTTGATATCTGCGAGGTTCTATATCGTTTCATTAAACCACAACTCGCCACAATAAACCCAACCTACCCGCCTGCTCAGCAATAGAAGACTGGACTGCTATTATCCATGTACATTTTATCCAGATCACTATCATAATCTCACACTACACGTCCTGACACTCAAACACTCTGTCCACTCAACACCACTGTGATGGAACAACAGCATTTTTGGGATGAGGCTGCTTTTTATTTTCCCGTGCGAGTCCTATGACTTTGACTGCTCGTAGTGAATGTTGAAGAGCTGCTGCTGCGATGCCTTAGCTGCGCCCATAGACGGCTCTGTGGACGGCGGCGCTGCAGGATGAAGACTGTTATATGGCTGCAAAAACATGAATGTGAAAGAATGTACGCCCGGTTCGTACGAAGGCTGCGTCGAAACGATACCGTCAGAGGTTCATGCTGCCTTTTGGTCAAAGTCGGAAAACTTCCAATGGAAGAACCAACCAGCGATTCGAACCTTCCTGCCACAGGATCAGTGAATTCAAAGTATATATCGAGACAAGGTTTTATTTTCCAAACTAGCTTGATATTGATAAACATGATATTCGAGTTGAAAACAATATTGTTTTTTAACCCTCAAACCAAAATTCAAACGTTCTCGCACTTGATGTTGGAATGGCAGATGCTCCGATGCTCCTGAAAAGCAGCATTAGACCGGACGGTATCCACAGCCACAGATATTAAGGTCAAACCAAACATCACTGCATGTCCCAGCGCTGCCAAGGTGATCGCTCGTCCAACTGGCCGGTGGAGGAAAAAAGAAATCACTGATTTGACGGGAATCGGCCCAGCAGCTTAGGCAGCGACCAGTAAGATGACAAAATAAATCTACTCTCTCTCTCTCTCTCTCTGTGGTTTTTTTCGTCCCTGCGCTTTGTCTCTCATCTCCCGTCGTTTGTCGTCGTCATCGTTGACCTTGAGTTTGATCTCAACACATCGTACTTGAATTACCTCGTTTTTGTGACCTCATGTTGCTTGTGTATTTTTTTTTTCCCTTTTCTTTGTTTCATCTGTACATTATTTTTCTCTCGTTCATGAGCGTACGTCGGAAAGATGCATTGCACAACACGATGAAGCAATGTCTACGATGAAAAAAAAATTTAAGTGCCACGGTGAAGAGATTTGTTTTTCTAATGTTGTGTTTATTTCTTTGTGCATTAGTTGTTACCAAACTTGGTATTATTATTAACCCTGCTTGTTAAAGAGCCGGAAGGTTTGGTCATTTGTTATAAAAGCTACCTCTAAGTTGTTTTATTTTCCTTTTTTTTTTTTATGGCAAAAGCACATATTTGTGTTATTTCATCATTGCTACTTCATCTCATGCTTTTTTTTTTTCAAAAGTTGATTTATGATTTTTAAGCAAAATGTATATAAAAGGGTAAGAAATAACAAAAGTAGAGATTGATAGTATGTGAAAAATCATTCATACAGATGTTTATTCTTCTCTTATCGCACCCCCCCCACCCACACACCCACCATCCCACCCCCGCAACAACAACTAGAGAAGCGCAGAGAAAGAAAACAAAAGCAATTCTGAAGCCTTAAGTGAAGAGTCAGAGCGACGCAGCAGATGAGAGGAATTTCTTTTCAAGAGGGTTTAAAGTGGAGAATTTAAACTTGAAAATGTGTTAATAGAATTGTAGTTTTGTAATGTGAAGAAGAAAAAAAAAAGAAAAAGAGGGTTCACGGAAAACGAGAACTGAACCTCCCCGGGACAGGTCACATTAGCGGCAATGCAGCGTGCGTTGGACAATTGGAACTGCAAGCGGTAATCAAAAAAACGAAAAAATAACAAAAGAAAAGAAAAAACAGAGGATTTAAAAATAGAGAATCTCTCGGCCGACGAGCTCTCTTAAGAAATGAGTGTATTCCTGAACAAGAGCCAACAGAGGCAATTTGATATATAAAAATTGTGATATTTTTGTATTGTCAGTCCTTTTTCCATTTGTGGAGGGTCACAGCAGGGCACAAATATTTGTATTTCTTTTTTTTACCTGTTTTATTTTTTTCTTCTTCTCTCTGGGTGTGAATCATTTTTGCCTTGCTCCTCTTTGATATTGTTGGACAAAAATCGTGTGTGAACATATTGTAATAATAAGTGTTGCTTTCTGGATGTCAATTGCATTGTAGGTGAAGGACTAAAAATCTATCTGCCACAAACTTTTACGAGTGTGTGAGTTTGAAAAAACAAAAGAAGAAAAAAAAAAAAGATGATAATAAAATACGGCAATGGCGTGTGTAGGGTGGAGGGGTAGGGGCTGCCAAAACCGACCAATTAGTACTTGTCATTCACAATTTTTCAATCAAACTTGACTGTCGAACATATTTTGTTTTTGTACTTGAAAAAAGAAAAAAAGAAGAAGGGATGGCATGTCCCGTTGGTGTCTTGCCATTTTATTCTCAAACACTGTGAGCTGAGGGGGCATTTTTCACCCTCCTTAAAATATCCACCCACGATAATATACCAGTCACGGCTCAGTCTGAACCACCACAATGCAAAACCTGTGCAGTCACGTTATTCCCATCATCGTCCTCTGAATGTTTTCTACTTTTCTCGTGCGGGTGAACGAGTGCGTAAACGACTGTGTAACTATGTGCGTGCGTGCCTGAGTGTGTGTGCGTGCGCGCGCGTGTGTGTATTAGTGGAAAAATGCACTAATCAGATCAGATACAAAATAAGAGGATATTCTATGCCACTTTTTTCTCTATGTTGGAAAAAATATATATATATAAACTTTGGCATCGATATAGTTCTTCCCTCAGTGTTCCTCCGATGTTTCTGTACTATCTTTGTGCCTAAAATGGAAATTGTTCAACAAAAATATCCATCTACAGTATATCTGCTTAGTTTTCTGTATTTTCAGAAGAAAATAAAAATGGTGTCTCCAGCAGCCTAGGGATGTCATGACGCTCCAAAATGACCCCATTTACTTTTTGATTTTTAATCCTGCATAGAACAGGGCTTCTTCTTTTTTTCAAGGACTGCAATAAAAAAAAATCCTTAATGCTACTGAAATAGCAACTGGAACTTTGCATTCTCTCCTTCTTCTTCGTCCTATGGGTCTGTGATTGGCACATTTCTCCAGCGACCCAGAGCTAAAAAAGTGCTGGAATGCAGACGTGCAAATCTGCTCCGCCCACATCGTCTGTTTTTTTTTTTTGTTTGTTTTTTTTACAGCAACAGGTTTGCTAATGACAAATTTATATTGCTCTTAAAAAATCAACGAGGCCTCCATTTGGGACGGATGGCACTAGGGAACCCCGCCCCGCCCCGCCCCCAGCCCCTTGTGCATTACTTCAGTTTTTGCTCCTTTTGAAAGTACTTTTCTTTTCTACAAGATGCATTTAGAAAATAGGGGGGTGGGGGGGGGTGAAATTGGTCAGAGATGAATCATGGCATCCCTGGAGCTGGCACTCTGTGTTTTGGTGTGGTGTTTCTAGAACAAAGTAGCCATTTCATGCAGTGTTGCAATGCATGTGCCATCAAGGTCTAGACTAAAAACTGTTTGAGTAACAAAGCACCAAGACATTGTATTTTTTTATATTAGCACTGAGGACCAATCGCCCTGTCGGACCAAGCATTACTAAGCTTTTTATGTAACAAGGCTTCTTCTTCTTCTTCTCTCTTTGTCTTTCCCTGGCCTGTCTGTGCTCCTTCTGTCCTCCATTGTTGTGACAGCACAAGTGCCAGTCGAGTTGCTCTGTATTAAGAAAATAGTGTTTTTATTATGATTTGAATTGTTATAGTTTTTGTCTACCTCAGCACCTAATCTTAGCCTAATCTTAGAAGGTGCCCAATTATTATTTTTTATTTTCTTTATTTTGTTCTCTTATTGTTGTCAGTTGTATGATTTTTTTTTTTTTTTTTTTGAAAATTGCATTAGAGCTTTGCAAAGGTCCTTTGTCTTTTCCAGCGACAATGTGCTATTTTTTTTTTTCCCGTGGCCGTGCGTTTCCTGTTGAGCTGTGCCACCAATCTATAGCCACCGTCTGTTGATATAGAGGTTGTTCTTTTTTGTTTCTTTCCATGTAGAATCGGACACATCTCTTTGTAACATTTCAGTGTTCTCTGATGGAGTGTGAAAAAAAATAAAAAGGAAAAATAAAAGATTGAATGCTGCAGGTTCTCTTCTCCATGTTGTCACTAAAGTCAATGTTGTGCCTTTGATAGTGAAAATATAAAGAATATTTCAGTTTTTTACATCCTACTAACAGTAGATTGTTTTTTGTAGTGAAATTTTTTTGTATTTTTATTTATGAGTCTCATAATAAAAATCTAATCATGATGTTCAGTTGTATACTTTCAATCTGCAGTTAGAAAAAAATAAAAAATTGACTTCATGCTGTTTGTCGTAGCTCTCTTTGCATCTCTGAATGTGTTCCCCAAGTATTCTAAAGAAATGTAGGAGGGACAAAAATATGAATTTAGCCACTGCGCATTTTCATGATCTGCTTACAAATAATTAACAGAACAACTTCTACTAGTTAACAACATAGTTCACTGTGTAATTATGAGATTAATTGCAATAATTATCTGTAATTGTGTCCCCTACAATTCCAGTTTAATGAGATTAAAACAAAGCAAAAGCTTTTGATATTATTTAGTGTGTGCAAAGTAGTTATATAAAAGGAATACTGAAACTCGAATGATCAATGTCAGTCAAAAAATATCATAAACATCTCTGTGGAGAACTTCTTCTTTGACTCATTTTGACGAAAAGACAAAGAAGAAGGAGGAGTCCTCCAAAAATTCATCATCTGGTAGAAGTAGAAATAAATTGTACTAAATTAAATGGCACCGTACAGTTTAACACTATAACCTATAAACACATAATCATTTCCACTCTTAAGATCCATGTACTGTGTGTGTTTGTAGACTGTACTGTACTTGTACTGAATCATCAGTTGCTTCATGTCTTCAAGGACATCTTCATCATCCCTGAAACAACCTGATGTGCAAACAGCGTCGCCGTGTACATCACCGTGAAATCATCTCAGCTCCATTCCACTTGTGTGTGTTTCCAGAGGAGCAAAGTCTGGCTCCTCACTCGTCAGAGTCACGGCGTCCTAATGACGGCGGCTGCAGCGCTTCGAGCCTGACTGGCCGTCAGAGGTCATCACTGCTGTCATTAGAGATGCAGGCCGTGTGTTCCAGTGCAGCCCTGTTGTCACACACGCGTGACTGCCATTAGAGCGCAAGCGAGCCGAGACACCAAATGTTCAAAGACAGATTAGAGGGAACAAGGCTGAGATGATTCTGATGTGGCAGGATGTCGATGCTCTCTGTCTCTCTCTCTCTCTCTCTCTCTCACTGATGGTTGCTTTAAGACTTTTTAAATCTTAATTCACTCTTGTTTAATAGCTGATGCTCAGTAATGTCTTGTCTTACCGGAGCGTGATGGACCTGAAAGTGTTGGAATGTTTGATGGACTTTGTATTAAGATGGACGACATGACACGACTCTCAAAAGTGAAGCCAAATCTTCTGGCTTGCCCCCTGGTGGCTGGCTGAGGTGTACGTTATAAACCCTCCATGTGGTTTGAGTCATTCGATTTGGGTTAGGGTCAGCAATTCTGCTGATGGTGGTGAGACAAAACATACGTCCGTTGAATGTGTTGAAGTGTCAAACTCCGCCCTGAGTGAGGCTCAGTGAGACGAGTCTGTCGTCTGAGTGTCCGGCAAATAAACATCACATCACAAGTGTCTCATCTGACGCAACTAGATCTGCTCATTTCCTCCCTGCGGCTCACGGGGATCAGATCTCCACTCCAGCGTATTGGAAACTAATGAGGCGGCGCTCCACTCTCCCCCTTCAGTATTAAAACCCCGTAGCACATCCCGGCTTTGTGGCTATTCTTGTTTTATTTATTTTCTTGTGGTTTTTTAGATTTTGGCAGAAAACAAAAACAGGAAATGAGACTGCATGGACTGCATGTTGGAGTTGTTGGGACTTTGATCTAATTTGGGGGTCTGAAGGAAGGAAGGGGCAGCAGTTGGTGGTGGTGGTGGTGGGGGCGGGGGGGGTCTTTGTGCTGCCACATGAGGTTTCAGGGATGATCTTTGTCCCACAAACCAACATGCCGGACTCTCCAGATTGGAATTTCAACCAAAAAGTAATCATTTGGAACTTTATTATTAAGTTAAGTATTATCAAGAAAGCTTCCTAGTTTTTAAGCGTGTTGTCTCTGTAGGAGGGCGATCAAATAGAACAGGTAGAGCCAGTCGTCAGCTTTCTTTCATAACTGGGGGTCAATATATCAAACGTGAGAGATCCGTCTCTAGATGTTTGAAATCCAGTCCCTCTGTGATGAAGGGCACCTCATCCTGTTGTGCGTGGTGCCCTCCTCTGGCTGCTGCGGTGACCTGCGTCAGCCTCAGTTTACGTGCACACACACGGAGGAGAGGCCTGTGTGTGAGATCGGTGTTTGTGGCTCGGCTGCTGGTGCTGGTTGGTTTAAACATTTCTGAGATCCAGTTCTGCAGTGACACAGAAAGTCCAGTTGATTCAGAGAGAACATTTAATCGCCAGAGTCGACCAAAGTGAAAACACAAGGAGACATTTAAGCACAAAACTAAATGACAAAAAATTTAAAATATTATTTAAAACATTTAAAACTAAATAAGATGCTGAACCTATTTAACACTTTAAAAACAGATTTTATTGTTTGATTATATTTAATTTATTTACAGAATAATAATCTACATCAATTTATGACAAAATGAACACTCCACAAATTCCACATTCAACACAATAATTAAATATTTTCTTCAATAAACATATTATCATGTTATTCAGTTACTTCCTCAATTATATAAATTCCCAATGTATAGTTAATACATATTTAAATAATATAGATTATGTCATAATTCAGAAGCTTGTCCTCAACACAAGTTTTTACAGACATATTATTTTATTTAAATAGATAAATAAATGGAAATTGTGGTCGTATTAAAAATGGGCAGAGCAATAATAATGTGGGATTCTGTGTCACAAATCATCTAAATAATATTATTAAATATTGTCATATTCTGATTTATTAATTTCTTTCTAAAACAAAACTGTATACAAAAAAACAAAATTGTATAAAACAATATACTAGTAAGTAAATAATATCATTAAATGTAAATTCTTTATTTATTTAATCTGTCTTTCCGTGGCTCTGACCTCGAATCCAAATGAATCTGATAACAACATGAATGAACGTGTCAGATGTTCTGCCACAGATACAGGAACCAGGTCGCTGCTCCGTCACTCTGAGTTCCTGTGAATCCACAGAGCGACGCACGCTGGCGCCTTCTTAAATTCCACAAAGCTCCGCTTACCGAGCGCCGCCGTGAGACTCAGGCCACCTGCCACACCGACCACAGCGTGCCCAGTGTGATGCTGTACGCCACCATGGCCACCAAGTAGACTCTGAAGAGCAGCACGTCCAGCACGTAGCCCACCTGCAGCCACTCCTTGGCCACTTCCCGGCACCTGTCCCTCTTCTCCAGGAAGTGGCGTATGGCCGTCACCTCGTGCAGGATGTTGTCCATGACGGGGGGAGTGGGGTCCCGGGAGGGAGGGAGGCCGAGGCCGAGCAGAGCGCCCTCCCTGTCGTGCTGGCTGAGCCTCTGACCGACCTCACAGGTGTGGTGGTGGTGGTGGTGGGTGCAGCGGACTGCATGATGGGGAAAGGACGGAATTCGTTTGAAAATATCAAGATGGCAGCCATCAGACAAGACTTCTGTCATGGCAGATTAACCGCGACCTTACCCGCGCCGTAGCTGTTGTCCTTGTAGTGCTCCAGGTCGGAGGCCTGTGACGACAGGCGGGAGCAAAGCCGGTGCTTCTTGTGGATGCAAAACAGGACCGGGGCTCTTTCCAGCACCAGGTACTTCACCCAGTGGGGCACGGGGGGCTGCAGGTCCTGCTTGTGCACCAGGCGCACGATCAGCACAGTTTCCGTCAGGCTGATCACCAGCAGGGCCATGCACACCACGAAGTACACGCCTACAAGGGCAGGTGAGAGGAGACAGGGTGTTCGATGAGGAGCGAGGGGCGGAGTGTTATCGCCTCCACAGTTTGCTCTGTGTCCTGGTCCAGATTCTTTTAGGAGATTGTATGCTGACCCCCCTCGCCTGGGAGGTTAGTTTTTTCATCTTCTCTTGTTTGTTTGAGAAACAAGAAGCACGAAGAAGTCACTAAACC
Organism: Pseudorhombus dupliciocellatus; assembly: GCA_016785235.1. Lineage (NCBI taxonomy): Eukaryota > Metazoa > Chordata > Actinopteri > Pleuronectiformes > Paralichthyidae > Pseudorhombus > Pseudorhombus dupliciocellatus. The sequence goes on along the minus strand of JAFBJW010000183.1, from coordinate 1,952,294 downwards.
TCCCTAATTTTCTAGCCTTTCAACTTAAACTGGAGGTAACGTAAAGTGTCATTTTTACGTAGATTGCACTTTCTAATTTTAATTCTTCGTACAGAAAACCAATTCAACACCAGGAGATCCCAGTCACCTATCAGCGGGGTTCCGATGGCAGTGGCCGGCAGAGTGTCTGACACAATGATGAGGAAGACGGAGTAGCCCAGCAGCAGAGTGATCTTGAAGGAGACGCGCTCGCCGCTGTCTGGTGGCAGATAGAAACCAACAATGTCCATCACCATCAAGAAGATGCTGGGCAGCAGCAGGTTCACAGTGTAGAACAGCGGCCGCCGCCGAATCACCACCTGAGGGGGACAGAGGTTTTAAGTCAGGTCGGAAGTCAGGACGTGGGAAGTGAGGAGAGTCTGACACTGAAGCAAAGAAACTGGACACCACTGCTAGGCTAACCACAGCCCTAACCTTGGCTATGCGCTTAAACAGATGCCAACATCTTTGAATTGTCATGTCTATGTCCCGCCCACTAACATGGAGGAGGTAGCGGGAACGCCTTGTGCGGCCTACGTTCTTCTCCATAAAAAAAAATCTATCATTCCGTGAACTCACGTGGAACTTCATCTCGGCGAAATGGTCGTCATTGTCCACGCTGAAGATCTTGTAGTTGGACAGAATGTGGAGCAGCTCCCACTCCCCCTGGTTCATGAAGACGCTCTTGTCCTCCCTGAGCTCCTCCGGGCTTCGCATCAGGGTGATGTTGATGTCGTCAACTACGGATCGAAGACAATGTCGGGTGCAGCGTGAGACGAGGTTAGCCTCTGACCAGCGTTCTGCTCATCTCGACAGGAGACCGACGGATGCACAGAACACAACAGTTGTTCTACTCAAGTCTTGATGAGAGGAGTTCAGGAGAGGGCAGGCTGGTGGTTTTTATGGTTAACCGAATTACATCCAAAGTAGAAAACTGACTAAAGATCCGGAAAATGGGACTTTTTGAAAAGAAAAATACAGAATTGATTTTTGCAGTTGTGTTTATTTTTATCAATTATGCTATTATTGTATAGACAAAAAAATCACAATGATTTTTATTCTTTAAATCCCTTTTAGTCAAAATAACACCTGCTCAGTAGAATCTTTCTTTTTCTCTTTTTTTTAATTAAATTAAAATTAAATATTTGAAACATAATGTAAAATTTGATGAAATCTATAGTTCTGAATTTATTTGAGATGGCACAAATAAAATATACTGAAATGTTTGCAAAATCTGTTTGAACATTTTTGTGCAGATGGGAATTACAGGTCAGCTGATCATGAAGATGTCATCGCTTGTGTCTTGAAAGATTAAAAATCAAAATCTACAGTTTAAAATGCAGTTCAGTGTCATCTAATTATTTTCATTCTAGTTTACACAGGTGGTAAATTAAGAGTCTTACCTGTGTGCAGCCAGCTCTGGAAGGTCAGGCTGCACTTCTGCACGTCGAAGGGGAAGTTGTAGATGTTGAGCGTGCACGCCGTGACCACCTGGATGGGTTTGTAGTTGCGCACCAGTCCATTGTGTGCCACGTAGACATAAGGGATGTCTGGGGACTTCCCCACGTCAACGCTGCGGGACAGAGACAGAGAGGACAGCGTGAGGGAGCGGGGGGAAACGTGGCGGGGGAATAAAGGGCAGAAGCAGCAGCGGCTCTTACAACTCGTTGATGAGGATGTCAGGAACCCAGACGTTAGCCGTGGGTAAAGACACTTGTTTGACTTCATCAAAATCCTCCGGGTTCCAAACAAGGAATTCATCCGTCCACGACTAAGATATTCCAGAGAGGAAAGAAGTCAGTCAGATTCCACGTAAATTCTTTAAATGAACATATTCTTTGACTTTTATTTCACCGGCATTGTTTTAAAATGTATTTTGTCAGTTTAAATTTGCCTGTGAAGAGTTAAGAAGTTGTGTGTTCACCATAGCGTTTACAAAACAAATTAATTACTGATGGGACTTTGTTTAGGAAAGTCCTTGGTGTTCCTCCTGCCTGATGCTGAATGGAGAGCCACTCGTCAGGGTTTTATCTGCAGAGCACCTCCTCGAAAATAAAAACATTGCAGAATGTTCAAAGAATGTTCAAACTTTCCTAAGAAGTGAAAACCTTGAAGTTGTCTCTAAAGCCGCACAGTCTTTTAACGAGAGGTGGTGATGAGTGTTAACGCCTTAAATTTAAGTGGCTCTGATTATGGAACACCTTAGAGCAGACAATGTAGATTTTTGTCTTACTTGTCTGTACCACACGTACGTCGTCAGAACCTGGTTCTTCTCGTCCTGAGGGAAAGGAAATTGAAACACATCCAGATGAGATGCTTTCTCTTCTCTTCAAAACAGCCATCGGCGGACGACTGCACTCACCACATTCAGGATCGAGTAAACCATCAGGTCTATGGCGACGATAGTGGACGTCCTCCAGTCCTTCACTGGCCTCACTCCTTTCTTGTAGCCTGCGCTCAGGAACTCAGACAGACGCACCAGGGTGGCGTTGGCAAATCGTCCAGTGCTGCCGCCCGGCCTCTTCACTGAAAATTAACAGCAGGAAAAAAGTCACATCCAATTTTTTTTTTTCGTCTTCAATTATAAATCAGAAAGATGAAACCGTGTCCGACAAAATAAGAATCTCACTGACTCTGACTTATCTGAAGCCTCTCGTCACTGAAAGCATAAAGCCCAGTAAAATATGTATATATCTAGCAGAGGCGTCCGTACCTGTGCATGCTCGTGCTGCTCCCTGAATCAGAAGGAGGGCCAGCGCCGTCCCGGCTGATGAGAGCCTCATGCTGCCGGTTCACGAGTGTTTTCTGCTCCTGCTGTGAAATCTGCCTGCTGCTCTGACGAGAGGCCGACTCCTGACACTGCCGGGCTCCATATCCGTCCACTATATCCATCAGTTCACCCACATCCAGCAGCAAAACCTTGTTAGTGTCACTCAGCCCATTAGAGGGTTTGCATGAGCTCTGACAACCCCCCCCCCCGCCCTAACCCCCCCCCCCCCCCCCCCCTTTCAATACAGAGCCAGCTCCCAGATAAATGGAGCTGATACTGGAGGAATAGAAGCCAGAGTGAGCTTATCATGAATCATATCTGAGCAGTGCTACCGATGAAGTCATGCTTTGCTATGATGATTATCAGTTATCAGTTTGAGGTTCAACTCACCTGCAATTAATGACTAAAAAACAATTCAGACTGCCCATAAAACTATTCATGAGAAATTGAGACTTGAGAATAAATCATATATTTTTATATTTTAACATATTTAATTTTTATTGATATATTTATTATATGTATTACTCCTACTCTGTGAATTATAAGTTTTCTATAAAACTTTTCTATGAAGAAATTCAAATTGAATTTTAAGCAACAAAAGAAGAATCTGTTTCCACAGATTTATTTCACCTCATGACAGTTCACCTGAGCGTCAGACGCGTTTTTTAATTTATATGTGAATCATTGGTCCCGTCGAAGTCATGATGGCGCCCCCCTGTGGAGAAAGAGGCAGCTCTGTCTCAGCTGAAGTCAGAATCGTGTCTCCTGATCACCCAGTGAGTCCATCAGCCTCTTTGCCTCGTAGCACCACTGAGAAACTCAGTTTAGACTCAGAGAGGATTGAGATGATTGACGCATTCAGCCTCTCTGGGTTTAGACAGTAAAGATTCACTTTAGGAAACCAGGAAGTCAAATTTTGAAGGCTTTTTTGGAGGGAAAGTGCAAAGGCCTCAGACGGTGAGTTTGAATTTGATTTTATTTTAGTTGTCTTGTTTACAAACACACGCGGCGAAGTTCAGTACAACCACTTTAAAGGGCTCATCGACAGGACAGACTGAATGACGTTGACATTTGACTGAACTCACGGCTCCGTGCAGGAGGGACAGCCGCTGAGGCGTCTCTGACAGAGATCACAACATAACACGTGGGAACAAGATCAATAACTCGAGACATGAATCTGTATTTTACTGACAAGATCCGGACAGAAGTGAGCTAACATGAGCTTTAGTTTAGTTTAAACGTGAAGCAGCCCCATGTGGTAAATGGACAATATGTCCCTGATATCAGTAGCATATTTGTTTATTGTCCACACTGGTGTGGATGGTGGCCAACAGGACACAGCCAATTCTGTGATGGCACGTTCTCCACTGTCTTGGCTGAGAAGATGAAACAGAAACGAGACACCGACTCAACTCTGTTGCATAACATCATGTAACCAGATCCACTTGAGGAAGAGACTCGCAATTACCGTGAAAATCGCATTAATATGGATCCTTCCGCCGCTAAGTTTTCTGTGACGCACTTTTGATATTCTTATCACGAGTATTAGGAACCCCGTGGGGAGCGGAGGCGCGGCAGCCGAGCTCTGAATGGGCTGTATTGATCTATTATGTGGCAGCAGGATGGAGATTAAAGTATGAATACAATATTATAACATCACACCGGCACCGAGGCTGTTCTCCAGGGAGCGGCTTCATCATTATAGTATCGTCACTCACATCTCCACTGTCTGGAAAACCCGATAACACACCCTGTGTAATAATGTCTCCCTGGAACTGGGAGGTGGCTGCACAGAGGGGTTTCTACAGAGGTTAGACAAACAGAATATTTAAAGAGGAGAGTTTTACTCAGCAACTTAGAAGCTGTGGAACAGGGAACACGTCAACATTTACAAAAATGAACTGAGGGGAGTACAAGTATTTACAATAATCATCATTCCTTCTCTTCGAAAGCTCTGAATATTTGCAAATCCACCAAACACCATGACTCCAGACATATTTAAAGAAGCAGTGAGTCTCTGAGTCGGTTCAGGCAAAGCTCCAGCTGGCCCAGAGCAGCAGCAGAGTGCTGGTGTACACGGCCAGGACCAACAGGTAGAGACGGAACAGCAGGCCGTCCAGCTTGGAGCAGAGGGCCAGCCAGTCGGCCTGAGCCGAGGACTCCGTGTCCTCCTGGGACAGAGCCAGGCGCAGGGAGACCAGCTCCTGGAGGAGCCACTCGGGCCCAGATGGAGCTTCCTGGATCTCAGTCAGAGACAACAAGTCCCCATCCAGCGAGGCCTCCAGCTCATAATCTGTAAGAATCAACACATCGGATTTCAGATGTAAACAGTTGATGTGGACGGATGTCTCTGGATGAATGTGATGGCTGCAGGTCTTCGACTGTTTAATAAACAGCCTGCAGCATAGAGCCTGGGTTTTCATTTTGGGGTTAATTGATTCTTGCTGGAATCAGCCAAGGTTCATTTATTTATTTTTCACTTTCTTCACATTGGAAGATGCATGTGTTCAGACCTGCAGACGTGTTGAGGTGGTCCAGGGTCTTGCTGGAGGTTAAGGCGCTCTCGGTGAAGCTGGGCCCACCTGAGCCGTACTTGTCCAGCAGGCAGGCGGACACCGACATTTGCCTGACCTCCTTCTCGCTGTGGTGGAGCAGCTTCACCACCAGTATGGATTTGATGAGGCTGAGCATCAGCATGGCCATGCACACCGCGAAGAACACGCCTGGGCAGAGAGGGCACAGACAGGTAAAGCACTGCTGATGCCGCGGTCTGCTCACGGAACCGTTGTTTGAACCCACCCACGAGCGGAGTGGTGACGGCAGACGAGGGCAGCTCGTCCGTCAGGTTGACTCTGAACACGGTGTATCCCAGCAGGGTGCTGATCTTGAAGGCGACGCGGACGCCGCTGTCCAGAGGAAGGTAGAAGCTCATCACGTCCACCAACATGAGGAAGATGCTGGGGATGAGGAGACCCACCACGTACAGCAGGGGGCGCCGACGGATCAGAACCTGAACGAGAGAAAAGGTCAGAGTCTCTCTCATCCTGCGGCTTCGTCCATGTGCAGTCAACTCTGATTTTCTGTTCTGGAAAAATTCTCCTCTAAAGTATTAACATTCTTGCACTCAAATACTCCATGGCCCTCAGTAGTACTAAGTGAGGAATATTTTTTGTGTATTCTCAGCACTGCATTTAAATTATATGTGATTTTGCTTCATTTAAATCAACAAATTTACAAATAATGTATTCTGTATATTATCATTCTTTATGGATTTATTAATTAAGGTTAATTATTTATATTATTGAAAAACTTTGATGATTTAATAACTTGCACCTAAATGCATATATTGTTAGTATTGTACTTATAATTTCTATCATACTCATAATATCCATTTGTTTAACATATTTCCCAGTTTCTTCATTTTATTGAACTTCACTTCAAGCTCAATAAAGATGAACTAATGAATAGCATGGTATTAATTAGATGTGTGTCTATATATATATACATATATTTATATTTATTGTGTTTCTGCTCCTTCAACTACTTTATTCCTACAAATCTCTAAGAGTCAAGATCTGCCGGAACAAATTCCTTGTATGTTAACACGTACTGGGCCAATAAAGCTGTTTCTGATTCTGATTCTGAAATATATATCCTTGTATTAAACTGCGAACCAAGCAGCAGTGTAACTAAATGATCCATTACTCTGGAGCCACCCAGAAGCTTTCCTCAGCCTTTGAGCTGAATGAATAATCCTCCACCTGCACTGAGCCCCCCCATCAACACCACCACCACCACCACGTACAAGAAGTCCATTGATCTGCCGCCCCCCGTTTCTTTCCCTGCCAGAAACAGCCTCTGCCTCATCATTTGGCGTCCTCCCACCGATCCCATCCACGGAGGGTCATGGCCGGCTGCTCTATGCTAACCGATGAGCCAGTTAAAATCATCGATTTCACAAACGCAGGCCAACATAATGGAGACGCACGTTGAACTGGATGTGTGCGTAGTCGGTCTGGTCCTGGTGGACCTGCCAGTAGCGTGACGGGATGGACAGCAGTTCCCACTCTCCATCATTCATGAACTCCCTCTGGTCATGGGCGATGGTCTCGGCGCTCCTCCACAGAGTCAGGTCTATCTCCTTCACTGCAGAGGGAGAGGGTTGAACGTTTGGTCATCACTCTTCGTCTCCCAGCTCACTATGGATGATAGCTGTGAATTTAGCACTGTCATTTACATCTTAAACCAGTTGCATGACAACTGAAGAAAAATCCTGAATTTGTATTTTACCCCCCGGGTGGGGGGGGCACACCTGAGTGAAGCCAGCTGCGGAAGGTGAGGCTGCAGTTCTGCTTGTCAAACGGGAAGGCGTACATCTCCAGGCTGCAGGCCAGCACCACCTGCATGGGCCGGTAGTTCTTCACCGAGCCGGAGGAGTTGACGTAGACGTAAGGGATCGGCGGGGACTTCCCTGCGTTCACGCTGGGGACACACGCACGGAGGAGGGGGGGAGGTAAGATGAGACGTGGAAAACAAGATGGAATATGTGGCTCGTCAGGATGGCTTTCATATCGACATGATATCCTGACATAACATTTCAGGACAGCTCGGTTCTGTTTAAAGCCAGGTAAAACAGATGGTCAGCACTTTCTCACAGTTCACTAACGATAACATCGGGTATCCAGATGGCATCAGACGACAGTGAGATCTCGTTGATGCCGTCAAACTCCTCTGGATCCCAAACCAGGAACTCGTCAGTCCAGATCTGAAAACAGTAGAACACGTGAGCTTGCTGTTTTCATTCTAATCAGAACAAATGTCAGTTTTATAGAGGGGATTAAATGGTTGATGTTATTAACTGAGAGGTGAGAGCCCACATACCTGTCTGTACCAAATGCTGATAGTAATACTCTGTGTCTTTCCATCCTGAGTCAAAACAGAAATAATATATGTTTTATTAATATTTCATTTAGTATCGAGACAAACAAATTTCAAAACAACACAAAAAATGTTCAGACTCATTCATTCTTAGGTATTGTGTGTAAAGTGTAAAGTTGTAGAAGTACTGATGTTCTGAAGTACCACATCGAGCACAGACTGCAGGAGGAGGTCTATGGACACGGTGGTGGCGCTGGTCCAGTTGTGAACCGGCCGAACTCCGCAGTCGTACTTCCTCAGGAGGGTCCTGGTCAGCTGGTTCAGAGCTGACCGCTTCGGCTTCTCCGGTACACACTCACAGAGATGAGCTACGAGACAAATACATTACCCACAAGGCACCGGGGGAATACAGTCCCTAACAATGGTAAACAAACATTCAGTCAATGCATTCATTCAATAAGACGGTGGATGTGTAGATTAATGGCCCATAGTAATATATATTCAGAGATTCCAGATAAAAACAACAAACAGTTATGTTAGACTGAAGTAAAAACTTTGTTGCTATAAATATATTTTTATCTAAAATATCATTAACTATTTTATCCATTTTATTTAAAAATGCAGGATTTACTACATGCATTTAATTGCAATACAATCAAAATAAATACATAAATACATTTCCCTCACATTCCAAAAAGTTATTCTGTGAGAGCTCACTGATCTATTTAAGTCAAGAGGAAACATCGAGTCATGCAAAACACAAATGTTTGAATCATTTGAAAACATCAGCTGAGGCTGCATTTAACGAAGCAGAAGATCTCTGCGACCAAACCCTGCAGGCGATAAATATTCCAGAAATGTGTCGGCGAGGAAGAATCTTACCTGAGAGTAGCAGCAGCAGCCAAACCAGAGACATGAGGCTTTGGAAAAGAATCCACCTTTCAGACGATACAGGTGTCTCCAGGTGTCACCTGCAAGACTCTGACAAGTTCACTTGAAGAAATCCACGGTTTCATCGAGCAGCTTCAGCCGAGGCGGCAGCGAGCGCGGGGAAATTACAATGGCCGGAGTAGCACAGAGACTTTGGTTTCTCCGATATTGATTTTCCACTTCTCTGGAGTAATGTGATCCAGAAATTAATGAGACACGCTGGACAGGAAACTCCCTGCGGGTTTGTTCAGTGTCTGTCTATGGCTTCATTGCAGATGTTATCTGTAGCTGTGAAGAGGGTTTTAAGACAACAACAAGAGCAGGTTGGGATTAAATTCACAAACAAGACACTCAACCCGATGTAGAGTATTAAAGATCATCCTAAAGTTGAGTTGGTAGCATGATGAGATAATATTAGCTTCATGTTTCTGAACACATGCAACAGGAAGGCCTCTATTTTTAATTTCAGGAAACATGACCAGCTGAGTTGTGTTTTGATTGTTGGTGAACATACTTTATATTTTAAATGAGGAGAAGGGGTACATTTGTCAGGACTTTACTACAAACTTTACTGTAAACTTCACTGTAAGGTTTATTGTGTAACTTTTGCTTCAGTGTGACCAAATGTTCTTCTGTTTCCGCGGCGGGAGCGCGCTCGCCTTGATGTCAGCCGCGCGATCGTCCCGGTTCACGCGCGTGTGACTCTTGACAGGTGGGCGCGCGCAGCTGGTGTGTCGCTCGCTCGCGCCGCGGACGGATGGAGCTGGTGTGACTCCGAGTCTCTTCCGACACTTTGGGACAACACCGGAGCAAAAGCCGGGTTTTTAACCTGCGATGAGAACCGAACAGAGTGAACATGGAGAGAACTCGACCAACTCGGTGAGCGCAGAGCATGACGGGAGACTAGCGATGAGTGTTTGCGTGAAGAACTAACGTCAACGCCAACACTAACCCGCGACAGAATCCAAGACCTGCCTTAAAAAACACTGCATTTACACTTTGACTTTAATTTAACTGTACTTACTCAGGTTATTAAGACATGTAACGTTATTATCTTGTTTATACAAGACACACTTTAAAATTCGGCATACATAGAGTTTACTAAACTGGTCTTATTTTAATAAAATCCATATATGTTTCCCTAGCTACTGATCAAACAGTGATTTCAGCCTAAAAAAAGGTCATGTTTAGCCTCTTCTCTCAATACACATGTGCTCTGTAAATCACTAACACTTGTCTATAAAGAAGCAGCTAACTGAAGAATCAAAAGTATATAATTCTACTAAAATGGTTAAATCATATAAATGTATTCATATAGTCGCATTTGCCCAAAACCTTTCACTGCCATATTCGATTAGGTATCACTGTCTTCAGAATCTATAATAAAATAGGTCTTGGGTATTTCACAACAAACTCCACGGGCTGTAACATTTTCCATGTGTCTATTATTAGTGTAACATTAAGATAAATCAGTGTTTGGCTTCATCAATGGGCCTTTTCTAATTCCGGCCCCGCAAACAGCGCATAAAGCCAAGTCTGGGCTGGTGCAGACGGGGACGGGTTCGAGCACTTAGACACTCTGTGGAAATTATTAGGTGTCAAAAAAAATCTTGTGTTTGCATCCGTTTTCTGTTTGGTATTGACATAGGAAGTGTACGTGTGTGTGTGTGTGTGTGTGTGTGTGTGTGTGTGTGTGTGAGAGAGAGAGAGAGAGAGACACCCACTGCCTTTGTCACTCAGCTCTGGTGGCATGGTGAGTGGAATGATAAACAGAAGCCTGAGCTATCCATGTCAGAAGCTTTAAATAGAGGCTAACCAAGAGGGTCTCAGATAGCCCCCGGACTCCATATAAGTATGGTCAGCTTGCTTTTCCCTGTGTGTGTGTGTGTGTCAGACAGGGACCCTGACATGTCCACCTGCTGTCGGGGTGGGGAGCTTTATTTAGCTCCTCTCGCTCAGCAGACTCGTGTTATTTCTTTCTTGCGTGTAAGGGGTCAAAACGTATGACGACCTGCGAGAGTTTGTGTTTGACGGCGACCGATCGTAAAAGTATTAATACGTTTCTGTGAGGTTTCCTTGTTCGGGTTAAAGGAAATGGCGACAGTTTGTGGATTCAACCTTCCACCACCTCCCACCAACACCTTATACATCATGTTAAAGAAGTTTTTTTCAGTTTCTTTTGGGATCATGACCCTGGACGTCTCGCACATTCTGCTTCTTGCCCGAGCAATTAGTCCTATCATGTGCGTGCGTACAGGAATGAGACAGTGGAAAATAAATACACCTCCCCCAATGCCAAACTATTCCTATACTGCTTTAATTTTAAGCCACTGAGTTTCCACAGTTTGGCATGTGGACCTTTGTCCTTCAGCTCCACACACACACACACACACACACACCGTGATGTATCAGCACATGTGGGTCAGGAACCATGACTGAGGCCTACTTTTATCTTCAGGTCACATCGTGTTCGCATGAGTCACGGTGCACCAGAGGTTTGGGAGTGATGGGAAAATAGTGGAATATCGACACATTAGCCCCAAGGGTGGGTTACATACATCATACTGAAGGTTATTTGTTAATTACATTTCCAAAATAAATTATTTAGCTTTTTGCAAAAACACATATTTTATATGTGTTTGAATTGCACATTTGAAATATTAGATGTATTATGTGTCCACATAAGAGTCCAGAGCCGGTCTGTCAATAAACTGTGTGGGAGCCATTAAACGAATAATAGAGACGCATGTATGATCTCATGTCGCCGTCGCCTTGCGTCTGCTCTTTGTTCCTCAGCAGAGCGAAATGCTGATCAGCCAGCTGAAGGAGATCACTGGCATCCAGGACCCACAGATTCTCTACAGAGCCTTGAACGTAAGACCATCCAGCGTCAGTAGAGGTTTAATTCGTGTTTTATTGTCTAATTCCTCTGCACGCCTTCTCCATCATGCCCTCGTCTCGCGTCTCACAGGCCAGTCAGGGGGACGTTGGACATGCTGTGGGACTGTTGACAGCACAGCCTGCAGAGGTTCAGGATCCAGGGGACCCACAGGAGTCAGGAGCCCCTGGAGAAGCCTGGGAGGGCCAGAAAGGTACAGCAGGGGCCTCAATAGACATAAACACTGACTGAATGTAAAATGCTGTCTGACACCAGATCGTTGTTTAGGAATCGGTAAAGATGAACTACAGGCGGCCATCGAGCTCAGCCTGCAGGATTCCCAGAAGGCCCAGGAGGAGGAGAGAGAGCTCCACAGGTAATTGTAATGCCTATTTCTCCCCATTGCCTCTGGTTTTATTAAGTTGCGTGCCCTAACCTGAATACGGCAGCCTGTGTCCTGTAGCATTGTCAGATCTGTGTTGTTGAATCGGGAACCTTTGCGATGCTCTGTCAGGGCCCTGGAGGCCAGTGCTGAGGAGAACGCCGCAAGGTTGAAGAGGAAGCGATGTGAAGCCCAGGGAGACGTGTGCAGCCCGGCAGACTGGATCCGTCAGGACGACTGGCCCGTGGGGATTCGCAACGTCGGAAACACCTGCTGGTTCAGTGCCGTCATACAGGTGATACAAGAGTTCTGATGAAGTTCACAGTGCATCATGGGGCAGCAGGCTCCTGCTCAAGAGTTAAATATCTGCGGTATCTGAGCTACATTTATAGACTTGTTTCCCTTCCAGGATCTGTATCTTTAGTCGGTCAGAGGTGTCAAACCCTCTAGCAACAGACTTTGGGTCTGTTAAAAACCTGATGCTGATACAGATAATCTAGAATAAAACATGATACTAAATAATAACATGCTGATAAATCTAGACATCAGAAGTGTGCGGATGTCTTCCTGTTAAATGAGCTGAGCTGCTAATTCTATTAAAAGTCCATTGCAGCCTGAAGTCAGTCAGACCTATCAGGTGGCTCGGCAGAAACAGGAGCCTCATCGAGCGGCTCAGGTCGTGTGGAAGATTAAACAGTGAGGGACACGAGGATGGAGCGAGCGGCGGACTTCCAAGTCCCAGCCTGAAATGGACGGGGAAGAGGAGGAGGCAGGTTATTTGTCTCTGTCGATCTCGAACGTCCATCTTCTTCCATTCACACGTCAAGAGACACTGATGTTTGAAGGCAAATTTAAAATGACATCTTTGTTTTCTTTGTTTACACATTCAAACTCAGGCCTCCTCTTGACAAAGCCGCCTCCCATCACAAAGTGATCACACTATCAGATTCAGACTGAGTGACCACATGATTCAATTGTCAGGTCATTGCCTCTCTATTATCCTTCGTGGTATAAATTACAGTAAAGCTGAGATAAGCAGTAATTGAATTTCCCACACAAAGGGAAAAATATATCATAAGTGCTCAGAGGCTGCACTCAGCAGCACCACAGCACAGAGTGACAGGTATTAATGTCTGTTGTTTATCATAGAAAACACACACTCGTATTCAAATGGTGTGTGTGTGTGCTGTGCTGATATTAGTACATCAAATTACTTCATTTAGTTTTTTAACCTGGAAATTGAAAGAATAAAACTGTTTCTGGAAAAAAAAAAAACACAGGAGACATCTGATGTTGAAGTTTGAAATTCAGGAATTATTTCTTAATGGAGTTTCTCCAGAAAGTTCCAGCAACAACCTGATTTCATACTATATATTTGCTTGTATTTAATGGTAAATAACTCTGAAGGTTGTGACACTAAAGCTGGATTGATAAGGATTAATGCTCCTTCATTGTTTTTGTGTTTCAGTCTTTGTTCCACCTGCCTGTGTTCCGGAGGCTGGTTCTCAACTACCACCTGTCAGAGCGCCTCCTGGAGAAGTGCAAGAGCCACTCGGTGAGTGAACGGCTGGCCCGCAAACATTCGAGGATTCCTCGGGACGAAAGCTTGACTCTGACTCTGTGTTTCCAGGACAAGAGGAACATCGCGTTCATGCAGGAGCTGCGCTGTCTGTTCGCCCTCATGGTCGGCTCCACCCGCAGGTTCGTGGATCCCTCCGCTGCCGTGGAGCTGCTGCGCGACGCCTTCAGGAGCAGCGAGGCCCAACAGGTGAGACGCGTGTCTTAGAAACCTCCCACGTTACTCCCTGATACTCTCTCAGATGTGGCATAAGGGGAATTTCTGACATTCTAGGATGTCAGCGAGTTTTCCCACAAACTGCTCGACTGGCTCGAGGACGCGTTTCAGCTGGCTGCCAGTGGAGAGTAAGTCCCCCGTCGACGACACCCTCCTTCGTGTTCAATGACTGTTCTTCAGCGGGTGCAGACACATAATGTCACGTTTCACTGTTAGCAACGCAGAGGACAAACAGAAAAACCCCATGGTCCAGCTGTTCTATGGCACCTTTGTAACCGAAAGAAAACACGAAGGTATGTTTTTGCAGACTTGTCGTAATCAATCGGAGTTTTTCTTATTTTCTGACACTCACGTTCGTGCGATTGTGTTTAGGAAAGACGTTATGCAACACCGAGCAGTTCGGACAGTACCCCCTTCAAGTCAACGGCTTCAACAACCTGGACGAGTGTCTGGAAGGAGCTATGGTGGAGAGGGAGATCGAATCACTGCACTCAGATCACAGCGTTGCGCCTGGTCGTGAGGTGAACGTCTCAGCCGGCCGACAGCGGCCTCACGCCGACTTTGGCTCTGTGCTAAGACGACTTCTTGTTGTCTCTCGCTTCCAGAGATGGTTCAAGAAGCTGCCGCCTGTCTTGACGTTCGAACTGTCCAGGTTTGAGTTCAACACTCAGCTCGGTCGTCCCGAAAAGATTCACAAGAAACTGGAGTTCCCACAAATCATCTACATGGACAGGTGAGCTCTGTCATGCACCACAACGTGAGAAAGGGTCTCATAGGGTCCTGTTTAATCCTGTTTAACAAATTACAAAGACAAAAAAAAAATCGGACCTTGTTAGATAGTCAATTTGTCGTGTGCAGATATCTTCACAGAAACATCGACCAGACCCACGAGAGGAGAGGGGAGGTGAAAAAACTCAAGGAGCAGCTTGCCGTCCTTCAACAGAAGTTCGAGTGGTGCGTTAATGGTTACAGCTGAGCTCTGACTTCAGTGTGTTGCTAATTTAATTGTCTCTATTTCGTCGCCGTTTTCAGCTACAAGAACTACGGCTCAGGCCCCGCCAAGTACCCTCTGGCAGACATGCTGCAGTTTGTGCTGGAGTTCGCCACCACAAAGCCCACAAGCGTTTCCCCGACCGAAGACCTGAGACTAGCTGCCTCTTCGCCGACTCCGCCCAGTCACCCGCTCAGTGAAGCCACGCCCACAGAAAACAGGTGCGGACCAGAAAACTGGACACTTGTTTCGTTGCTAGAACCTTCCCTGTGACGTGCCCGTGTTTCTCTTGCCCTCAGTGAACCAGGAGACGCAGATTCGTCCGAGGGCCAGGTGTCCAGCTGCCAGCGGACCCCCATCTACAAGCCCTTCACCCAGTGCAGGCACCCCGTCGACTGCCCACCGCACCCCGCCCCGCACAGCATCACTGACGAGGAGCTCCACGCCATCAAAAACTGCCTCCAGCGCTGGAGGACCGAAGTAGAGAACGATATAAATGGTACCGAATGCTCACACTTCTTATTCTGGCCTCTGTGTCCTGAACAACTTAGACTGTAGAGTTTACCGTTAACTGACCAAACAGGGGGTTGATCAGATCAGGTTTATATTTCACTCTGACGCCTTTAAAATGCAGCGACAGACGGAGCTGAACGGGATCAATCGCCGATAAAGAGGCAGCGAGTTCAAGATTCGCCCAGAGGCGACTCCAGCACAGCTCCTGCTTTAAAAATACCTGCTGTATGAATACATAAAAAACAACATGTTCAGGGAAGAGCTTATGTTCTCTGATGCGCTGCCGAGACTTAAACGTCACCGTGTGACTCATGGCCGTCCCGAGAGATGGTGACGTGTCCAGAGGAGCCTTATTCCTGTGACCTGAGCAGGAGAAATATAAAGAGAAAATATGATGAGTTCAAAATAACCCCATGTTGCCCTAATTCTTTATTTTCAATTTTCCTGTAATAAAAATGGGATAAGGAGAACAATAGATAGATAGATAGATACTATATTCAAGTTTACTGCTAAAGAATAGATATCTACTGTGTAATATACTAATTTTTGGTGTGTGTGTGTGTGTGTGTGTGTGTCAGAGATGAAGGCCAGCATCGACAGGCTCAGTCAGAAGCTGGAGGGCATGTACTCCGACAACAGTCTTTGTCAGGTCAGACCCGTTCACTCTCTCTCCAACAGCAGCTCAGCCGCTCAACGTGAACTTTGCGATGAAGCTGTTTTATTTGGCACCGCCGCACTCCAGAGCTTCAGTTTCTCTCTGTCGTGTTGTGCAGGCGCCCTACAGGCTCCACGCAGTGCTGGTCCACGAGGGCCAGGCGTCAGCGGGTCACTACTGGGCCTACATCTACGACCACGCCAACCAGCGCTGGATGAAGTACAACGACATCTGCATCACAGAGTCGTCGTGGGAGGAGCTGGAGCGGGACTCGTTCGGGGGCATGACCAACGCCAGCGCCTACTGCCTGATGTACATCGACGACAGTCTCCCGCACCTCATCACAGGTAAACCGCCACTGCAGTCACCAGCACCACCTGCAGTTATTATAGTTAACCCACCCTTGTATCTATGCAGAAGACACAGATGACGAGACGGGCCAGATGGTGCGCGGCATGGACTCCCTGCCGCCCGTCCTCCGCCGCTACGTCCACGAAGACAACCGCTGGTTCCAGCAGGAGCTCAGCGAATGGGAGGAGCAGTTCTGCCAGACCGCCGCCCCGCAGGGAGAGACCACCGCCTCCGCCGAGATCCCGGACCCTGGTCCAGACGACGTCCACCAAACGGCGGTCGAGCCGGCGCCTCAGTCGGGACCCTCCGCCGAGGAGCAGGAGCAGGGAGCCGCTGAGGAGCCGGAGCCAGAGGTGGAGAAGGAGCCAGAGGAGGAGAAGGAGCCAGAAGAGGAGAGGAATCCAGAGGCTGAACCTGGAGAGAAGCATGAAGGTCTGTAGTGGTGACGATGGTTTTTATAATTGTCCTACAAGTCACAACATCCTGGAAGTGAAGGAGGTGTTTATTCAAAGCCTCTCTCATCTCTGTCTTTGACCCCAGAAGAGTCAACACCTCCTCCCCCAGAGAGCCCTGGCCTCCAGCTCGACGACAGCAGCGGTGCAGCCGTCACCGACGCCTCGGGGCCCGGTCAGAGCGCCACTTCAGCTGGGGAGGAGCCGCAGCGTCAGGTGGTCACCTCCGCTCTGTCGGATATGGGTCAGAAATCACAGGCCACGAAAATAAAGCTCGTATATCTGGGTCAAGTGTCCCGTTTCACCACTTAGCATAGCGATGGAAATCTGGGCTTAATGTCAGTGTGGAACAGCACACAGAAGGTCAGGAGTGATTACAGACATCCAGAGACATAAATAACAATAAATTCTCCAACTCAATCCTGGGAAAATGTCCTCAGACGCTTCTCTCAATGAAACAGCACCAAGGTTTAATAAATCCCTCCCTGTCAGCAGCACTGATTGCAATCTTCCTAAATGTAATGTATGTTCAGTGAGCTGTTCCCTCAGACGCCTGTAAAGTAATGTAATTACAGGAGGGACTGTGAAGCACTTACGTCCTGTC
This sequence comes from Pseudorhombus dupliciocellatus, assembly GCA_016785235.1. NCBI lineage: Eukaryota > Metazoa > Chordata > Actinopteri > Pleuronectiformes > Paralichthyidae > Pseudorhombus > Pseudorhombus dupliciocellatus. The sequence continues at coordinate 1,935,077 of JAFBJW010000183.1, read as the reverse complement.
CACACATTGATTTATCACACGTAAGTGAAACTTGTGTTTCCAGAGCTTCAGTGTTTCAGTGTCTTCACGTCATTTCACCTGATGTTTTTGCAGGTTCATAACTGCAGAGAGAAGACTGAGTTTGATATTATAAATACAATTTGTGTGACAGACTCCGGACCCTGAAGCAGAGCTGAGATCCCTGCCGTCACCTGACCTCCAGGTGGATGAAGACGACGCAGAGGTGGCAGAGCTCAGCTCTAAGTCCGACGTGGAGGCAGAGGCCTCCAGAGAAGCTCCTGAGCAGGAGGCCGAGCAGAAGGAGGAGGAGCAGGAGGAGCAGCAGGAGGCCCCACCGGTGAGGCAGCGACAGACCGAGGACGAGGTGTCCGAGGTGGAGATCCCTAATGTGGGCCGGATCATGGTGCGGGCCGATGCTGATGGGTACAATGAGGAGGTAAGGAGCAGGAAGTCCGATGACAACGATGGGTACAGTTCCCTGGTGAGTTCAGTTCAGTTTCTCTTTCATTTCATTTCTCTTCTCCGTGGTTCATTCGTTTCCCAGATGATGCTGACTCCTGCGATGCAAGGCGTCATTCTGGCCATCGCCAAGGCCCGACGCGTGTTCGATAAGGAAGGCCCCGAGGCTGGCCTCATCAAGGTTCCATTCATTTCACAAAACGTTTTTAGCAACCTATTTCCTTTAATAAATGCTGAAGAATTTCCTATAAACCTCAGTGTAACAGATTAAAAAATGTAAATTAAATGATTTAGAACTTGACTCACAACCCTGAATTATCTAATACTAGCTCAGAAAATACACATTGAAAATATTAAATATCTATCCTCAAAGGCACAATGTGTATGACGTGTTGGACACTGGATCGAGTCAAATGTGTTTTCATGCTGTGACATATTTTCTTAACTTTCTTAACTTTTGCGGAAATTGAAATATCGTAATGTTGTCCGCTGGCTCCTGCAGGCCTTCCACGAGGAGTACTGCCGCCTGTATGAACTCTCCCAGGAGGAGTCGACGCCCCAGGAGGATCCTCGTCTGCAGCACGCTCTGGTCTACTTCTTCCAGAACAACGCACCCAAACGCATCATCGAGAGGACGCTGCTGGAGCAGTTCACCGACCGGAACCTGAGCTTCGACGAGAGGTGTTTTACTCGCTATAGAAGTACAGCACAGGCCATATGTGTGCTTATCCTGCCGCCTAGTGTCCAGAGCAGAGATGTGCAGCTGTGGTTCCAAAGCCTCTGAACTCTTCATATGTGCTTCACGTGCAGGGCCATCAGCATCATGAGGGAAGCCCGAGCCAAGCTGCGCCTCATCAAGCCAGAAGACATGGACATGGATGAATACTTGGTACTGTCTATCACCTGAAAGAACAGCACATTCTATCAACGGCTTCTGTGGCAACGACATAAACCCAACCCAACGGCTGTTTGTTGCGTTTGCTCTCTCGCAGCAATGGCACGACGACTACAGGCTGTTCAGGACCGTGTTTGTGTACCTGCTGACTGGCCTGGAGCACTACCAGCACGGGAAGTAGGTGTCGAATATTCGCCGTCGTTTGGTCTGACGACTCTGTCACGCCGCAGTCGGCTATTTGGAATTTAAAACATCTGTTTTTTTATGATTTACATATATAAACTAAAAACGGACTGATGTGTTGAGTGACGTAAATGTGTGATGCAGGATGCTGGAGGCCCTGAACTACCTGGCTCATGCGTACAAGACCAACTCCTCTCTGCTGAAGAACGGAGAGAAACGTGGCGTGGACAAGTCGCTCATCGCAGTTTACCGGAGGAAATGCCTCACTGTGAGTAGAGGTTCATGTTCACTGTGTGGAGCAACTTTACATAAACAAGAAGCAAGATAAACATCAGAAGAAGACATAAAACAGCACAGAGAGTACAACAAACACTTCTCCATCCTTCTCCTCCTCCAGGCGCTGAATGAGAGCGCCTCGCGGATGTTCTGCAGCGGCGAGGAGAGCAAGGTGGAGGATGGCATCACCATCATGGAGGAGGCTGTGATCCCCTGCCTTCAGCTGATGAGCCGGGACGTGGTTTTATCGCAGGAGGATCGGGACGCCATGGAGAGCATCCGCAGCCACTGGTGCTGCTGCCTGGGGCAGGACATGGACGGTATGATCAGTGAACACGTGTGACTATCCACCTGTCATATTTGCAAGGATTGTGGCCTTTTAAATCAAAGAAAAATAATAAATATTAGTACTTTACAGTGCAAAGCAATGAGTCTTAATATCCTGCAAATATTTCATAATAAAAGTTAAAAAAGGAATTTGGTCCACAGAAACGCTGAAGTGCTTCTACTTTGAAATGTCCACAGAAAGCATTTATGACATAAATTCAACAGATGAGCATTAAAATATTAAAGATTTTTAACATTTTCTGTTTATGTTGCTGGAACCTGCAAAGTTTATCTGTGTCAATCACAAGACTTCCTGAACCTGTTTCAAAGTAAAAGCGCTCTTTGTTGAAAATGCACATCATATTAACAGTTAGTTTAGCAATAATCTGACTTGTAGTGAGGAGAATACAGTAGATGAAGCAGTGGCTCAACTGTTTTGAGAAGTGTTTGTATTTCTGATTTGCCTCACGGCCTGTACGGAAGCTGAACATCCACCATCCATCCATCTCTTTTTAACAAACAAACTCTGACTAAAGGTAAACAACATTCTAACTGCTCCTGGTTTTATTGTATTCTTCCTGTGTTTGCAGACTCACTGCAGGTGAAGCTGGGGGAGCTGCTTCCCCGGGTCCTGGACAGCGCAGCAGAAACGGTCGTGCTCAAAGACCCTCCCAAAGTGCACATGAACCAGGCGCACGACCTGTGCAGCCGCCTGGCTGCCGTCATGGAGTCTATTCACAACACGACAGTAGTCATTGTCAAGTAAAGTTCAGAGTGGAACACCCAACACAACCTCCTTCTAACATGCGGCGCCACGGTGGATGGTTGTGTACTACGACGTTTGTGTATTTCACCTTCTCCGCTGCTTTGGCATCGCACGCAGAAAATGTTTTGATATGTGAACACAGCAGGCTGCAAGCACTCCCAGGGTGTTAGTAGATATGGGAGGACACACACACACACACACACACACACACACACTTCAACTTTAAATACACGTTTTTGGTGCCATCTCTTTCAAATCAGTGTAAGATCAGAAAAATGCTCAGACTTTAGTGCGAAAGCAGCTTCAGACTGTGTTGTTTGCTGACTGCGTTGCTAAGCAGTGTGAATGCGCGGTGAAGCCTCTTCTCAACCCAACTTGACCTGACTGCGCAGGGACTGAATACTGTTTGTTAGCTTTTTTTAAAATATATTTTTTGTATTACTTTGTATTTTTCCAGAACAGACTCTAGAACATGCTACCAGTTGTTGAAATATAAAAAATAATAATAAGAATAAAAAGATATTAAAGTACGACTTGAAACTAAGGGGCTGCGTCAGAACACTCTGTACATCTGTGAACTGACCTGGGGCAGCTCCTGTTTGTCTGACAGCACCTTGCATATACAAATGTGCCTTCTTTGAATGGTTCCTTGTAAACCATGTGGGACGTTTAGAAAGGAAACACGTGAGTGGACAGGAGAGGGACAGATGTTCCGTGATGAATCCTCCCAATCAGAATGTTCAGGCCCGCGACACGGAGTTCCTGTCACAGCTGCTGACTCCACACTGCCTTTTCACTTGTTGTCTGTGATGATTCTCAATAAATGTATTAAATACACTGTTTATTCCTTTGTTATTTACTTTATAATGAGGACTTGTATTAACAAAGTTGAGACATGACTGGCCGATGCTTTGAAAACTGCATTGAAAATGATTTCTGATAATCCTTTGTCCTTGTTAAAGTAATTAAAACACAAACATAAACATCTTCAAATACTATAACAAAATCTAAAGATTTTGTGATATTTACTTGAACAATACAACAAACTATTTTCAAATTCTCATGTGAAATGTTTCATGAGGACAGATATTAATCTACCTTGTTATAAAGCGAAAAACACACAACATTAAACATTTCGCGGTCACAGATCAATTTTTATTTTTTCAGGTGTGGCAGCAAAGAACAAGCGCAGGCTTTTACTTTGAAACCGTACACACCCAACCGGAAGTCTTGGTGTTGCTCCAGGTTCCCTGTGGTTCTTCCGCGGGTCTCAGGTCCAGACGACTCCGAATCGAGAGAGGAGCCGCAGCCCGGCGGAGAGGCACACCACCCAGGCGAGATGCCAACATGACGGCGGGCGGTTCTCCCGGAGCGGCGCTGATGCCCTGGAGCTAATGCTAATGCTAATGCTAATGCTAGCGTCTCCAAACGGTAGAGCGGAAGTGGTTGGCTGAAAGACGGCGTCAGATCTCCGGGTGCCTCAGTCCTCCGGGTCGGGCAGAGCCGGGGGGGGGAGAGAAGCTCCGCGGAGTCAGCAGCACTTCGGAAGCCGCTCTGCGAACAGGTGAGGCAGAAAACCCCCGCAAGTTCGAAACCGGGTGGAGGAGTTAGCATACAGCGTTAGCTAGCTGCCAATGAGCGCGTGTGAGTGTGAGGAGCCGCTGTCAGACGCGATGTGCGGGTCATCACTTTATTTGATCTGCGGATGTTTGGCGCTGATGCATGGCTCCCAGGCGCGATGTGCGTTTGTGCGTGTGTCAGCCATGCTAGGTAAACGGATCCTCCAACACCACGGTTCTAAATATATAGGTTTGCTGTCCTGCACAATCTGCAGCCCTGACACTGTGCACAACTTCTACTGCACCACTTCTCACCCGCAGACACGTCTGCACATGCATTGACAACCACGGCGTACCCCCCACCCCCATCCCCATTCCCCGTTGTTTTTGTGTGCAGGTTTGCACAAACTCGGTAAACCAGTGGTTCTTGTTTGCACAGTCAAAGAGGTGAGTTGACGGTTTGAAGCCAGAAGCTCCAGCTGTTGGTGAGCCTACAAATAAAAAACGCTTTTGAATTGTCAGGAGGAAAAGGTCCACCCATAGGCATCTTCAGGAACATGCAAAGAAAAACAAATAGGTAACTGGAACTACACGCACACACAGCAGGTGATGGTGAGCAGCACACGTATTCACGGGTTTTTATTGGATGATTACTGCAAATGCAGCGTATAGGCAAAATTTAAAAATCCACAATCATAAAATATAATTGTTAAACTGCCAAATATCTCTCAAGCGATCACAGGGTCATGTAGGTCTGAGCCACATTTCCTTGTTTGGTAAAACATGTTGTTATAACCACAGAATTCTGCAGAGATTTGACATCAAGTCTTTGGACATGTGATCATTTTTAGTAACTGGAAAGTACTTTCAGATTTTTTTTTTATCTGAACTAATTCAGACTTTTTAAAAACACTTCACATTTCTTCTTTCTGTGAGTTATATGGCGCTCCTGTGATTTAGATTTATTGTGTCCATAAATATCATATAAAACTTCGAAGAACATACAAACTTATTGTGAAGTGAAAAGTCAAAGTGCAGATGATTCTTTTCTCTTTTTTTTGTCCCTGTGCTTTATCTTTCTCGCTCTAATTCTTTCCTGTTTGGCCTCTGTCTCCTCCTGCTCCCACTCAGGCTGGAGCTCTGAGGGGAGGACAGGGACTCTATGATTACTCTGGAGAGAGTTGTTGCAAAATATTACTGTGACAGATGAACTTCATGCCTCTGGAGAAAGTTCACTCTGGGCTGTGGGAACATTCGTGGGTTCCGTTTGAAAGCGTCTGAGTGATGGATATGGATTTGTGTTATTGTTCCCTCAGAGGAATAAAGTGAAATCAGCCAGACTTAATTTGCAAAGAACTTTTCAGACAAACAATGTCAAATAGAGTGATTTTCAGAGTGAAAGCAAAACATTAACACCCCCCCACACACACACACACACACACACGCACACAGAGCAGACAGTATAAACAGGAAGGGAGGAAACATTGTAAATCTCTCAAATGTGAAATGAGGAAACTAGAATAAAAAAATAAAATAATTCAAGAGATAAGAAAATGATAAGATACAAATAAATATGCTGTGAAAATCATAAATAAAAGTATAACATGTTATAAAGACACACGTAAAAGATAAAGAATCTGTTTGTGTGAGCTGCTCGATGATTATCTGACTCATATCGTTAGATAAATAGGAGCTTCTCATGAAATCCTTTTTTATGGTTTAGTTTGGAGGATTGTGCGTCCCTGTTGAGTTGTGTGTATTTGAATAAAGGCTCTTCAGGGACGGGAGCTGGGCAACAATCTTAGGTTCTAAATGCTGCGGTATGTGGCTCTGCTCCATGGAAACTAACATCAGTGTCATAAATATAAATTCAGACATGTCCTGTCAGTAGATTTGCATCGTGCACACAGAAAGAAGATGATAAGTTATTTTGTTACAGGATTATTTTTTTTTCTTTTTATCATTCTATCTCAACCATCTTTGAGAAAGATTTATATGACATGTCCCATGCTCCACCTGTTAACATGGTGGGTTTATAACCCACTGACACGCTCTCCTTCACCTCCACCAGGCGCCATGAGCAGCGAGCTGAATGTGCCCATGGGCTCCCCGGCCCCAGGGGCCTCAGAGAACGCTCCAGAAGGCGGGGGGATGGACTACAGGGACTGGGTGCGGCGCAGTTACCTGGAGCTGGTCAGCTCCAACCACCACTCGGTGCAGGCCCTGTCCTGGAGGAAGCTCTACCTGAGCCGGGCCAAGCTGAAGGCCTCCAGCAGAACGTCTGCGCTGCTCGCTGGCTTCGCTATGGTCAGTGTTCACCCTCTCTGCCTCTTAGTGTAAACAACGCGCTGCTTCTGTGTGTTTCAGATCCACTAAACCAACATGTGAGAACATGTAAATGCATTTCCTGGGCAGGAAGTGGGCGTCCTGTTTGAGGTTTTTAGAGAAGTGAAGTGATAAAATGTAAAATATTGTAAGCCAGCGTTAGCGCTGCAGTGCTTAAGTCACATGTTGAACGTGTAGAATTCCTTCCTCGCAGCTTTGTCATCGTCTGTTAATTGCTACTTTGTTTGTGAAGTTGAAAGCAGAACATTCTGTGGTTGCAGCCACTGAGGTGTGACGTCGACATGTGGTTGTTATCAGTCTATACAGCTGAAGAAAGAAGAAAGTGGCACAAGGCCATATAATTAATCTTCTTTATTATTCAGCTTTTAAAGCAAGAGGAGTTTCAAGCTTAACTAAACCCTGGAGCCCATCACCGCACGGCTGCCAGGAAAATGACTGCTTCTTCTTTTTCTCGTCGTCATTTCAGTGTTTCGATGTGTTTTATGCATGCAACAGATCGATATGATCCAGGTCACATTGACCTTTTTTTTTGCAACTGTCCGACCTCGTCGTTCTGGATTTGTTCTCTCGTGTTTACATACATCAGTGCGTGATGTCCAACCTTGTTGTTGCAGGTGGCCATGGTGGAGGTGCAGCTGGAGGTGCAGTACAATTACCCCCGCGAGCTCCTCATCGCCTTCAGCGTGTGCACCACCGTGCTGGTGGCGGTGCACCTCTTCGCTCTGCTGATCAGCACCTGCATCCTGCCCAACGTGGAGGCCGTCAGCAACATCCACAACCTCAACTCAGTCAGCGAGTCGCCCCACGAGCGCATGCACTACTACATCGAGCTGGCCTGGGGCTTCTCCACGGCCCTGGGCATCTTGCTGTTCCTAACGGAGGTGGTGCTCCTCTGCTGGATCAAGTTCCTGCCCATCGGCTCTAACGACTTCAAAAAGACCGGCGTCGCAGAGGTCATGACAGCGGCTGCGCCAGAGGCCACGGCAAAGCCCCCGGGGCTGAAAAGTGGCTGGCAGGCAGCGCTGGCCTCTACCATCATCATGGTGCCGGTGGGGGTGATTTTTGTGGTGTTCACCATCCACTTCTATCGCTCTCTGGTGCGCCACAAGACAGAGCGGCACCGCGAGGAGATCGAGGAACTGCACAAGATCAAGATCCAGCTGGACGGCCACGAGCAAGGCCTCCTCACCGTGTGACGACCTCACGGCAGCTGTCAGAACTGCCACTTGTCCCCCACGTTTATTTAAACTCTCTCACCGCTCTGACTCCTGTCGTGGTCGCTGATATTGCCTTTGCTCGGACTCGGAGTCTTTAACGCTCCTCTCTGTGACCTGTCAGACTGCTAACTTATTCTTAAGGTCAATTTCTGTCTTCTGCTCGTCATGTTGGAGATTGTTTATCCTGTGTTGGTCGAATAATAATGTTGAAAAAGGTTTACAGCAAAAGGGCTAAACTGTTCTGTGTGCCATGTTGTTTTTGTCATGTTCGCGTTGCCATGGAAACATCATGTGACAGTCAGTTCCATTCAGGATCTGGTTCAAGGTCAAAAAATACCCCTATTTATTTTTTCCTCACTTCTTAGGAGAGAACATTTACTGACTCCTGACTTAGTTGTTTTGCTGGGCCAAAGATTGTCTGTAGACAAAGATGTGCCACTCTCCTCGATAAATGTATTGCGGTGTGTGCCATGTGGAACTTAACGTTTATTAAATTACATGATGTAAAGATTATACAAGATTAACAAGTGCCAAAGTAAATATTTTAAGCAAGTATAAATATACATTTATCCACTTAAATTGTTTTTTTACGAATAAATGTTTTTTTCATAGAAAAGTTGAAAGGATTCAACAAGGGATTCAAAAAGATTCAGATTTCTTTGGATTTATATTCAACAAGCAAAATCTCAGACACGCCCCTTAATTGTTTCCAGGGAAATTTCTTAAAAATATTGAAAAACAAGTTCCCTACTTATTTCACACACTTACAAATATCAATAACTAAATATTTCTTTCAAGACTTATTATTTTCGGTAAAAAATGATAAAGATGTTGTAAAATGTCTGATCTCACACTGCTAAAGAAAAGTTGAAATGTGTTGTTTTACTGACACATTCTGCATCATGTTACCAAGTTTTGTTGGAATTTGTCTTTCAGATGCTCACTCATGTCCCTTGTCCCATGTCTTGCACCGAGTCGTACGTTATGCTGCAACCTGCTCGTCTGCTTTGCTGATGTGTGTGTGTGTGTGTGTGAATGGTTCAGAAACAAAACTGTTAAAATGTCACTGTGTTTTTTTATGTCCAAAAAAAAAAAAAAAAACCTCATGCAAGCCTCGGACCTTTTTATGGTTTTCTTCGTTCAAAGAGCTTTTTATACGGACCCTGTGTCAAACCCGTCGATTCAACAACCTGATGCTGCTCAAACTGCTTCGATATGAATGTGCTACTGTCCAAATACAGCTCTGCCTTACAGAACGATGCCTTTCTAATGAACTCTGAAGGTTTTCACGCAAGCAGATTGTTTCTTTTCTTTGTCTGCAAACTCGTCGACGCACTGAGTCCCCTCAGAAAAAAAAAAAACGCCACGATGGAAATCAGTGAAGGAAATGAAAGCTCATGTTGTGATCAGCTTAACCTCCGTCTCCAAATATTGTCAATCCTACCTTAGGTTTGTCTTAAGAGACGCAGGGGACGTTTTTTTGTTTATTTGTTTTGATTTATTATTTAAGGAAAATGTTATCACAACCTCTTTATCACATTCCAAATACGATGACTGACCAAAGTGATGCTCAGTTGTTTGTTTCTGGCTTCTCAGAAGATACGGGAAAAAAAAGTGCACTTGTAGTTTAGCTGTGCAGCGAACGACTTTGTCTTGTGTCTGTGGATTCATGCTTCGTCAATGCAAAGTGTGGACATGTTGAGATGAGGAAAGACACAGCCTGCAACAGAATTGCAAACATTAAATGATGTATATATGCTAAATCAAGCCTCCTCATCATTTCTTCTTTATGAGTTGAACAAGAAGTAATTAATGAAGTGTAAAATGTTGAGTAAATTTAACTGTCTGATCCCAATCAAGTACAAACCATGACTCAAAAGATCCAACCAAATAAAATTTAATGCCGAAGGTTTCTTCAACAAAACAGAAAACGTAGGAGAAGCTGATTTTAGTCAAGGACACGAAACATTCCATGGTGGCAGCACATTTTCTCAGCGAGGATGTTCAACTTTTTTCTTCGGCGGAAAATAACAAATGCCAAAGCTGGAAAATGGAAATTCATTTCTTTTTTTCCTGTTGCATTTTTTAAAAACTGAAATGAAGTTCTTCTTTTCGTTTGGCTAACAGAGGGCAGCCAGTGCACACGTTTCAATGCTTCATACATGATCCTGGAGTTACAATTCACCAGCATCATGCTTCTGAAGGACGCAGACTCTAATCTAATAATTAGGGTCATTTTCATGGCCTCAGAAAAGAATACAGGTTACACAGCCAACAGGTATGTTTCAGAAAAGACTCAAATGAAGTCGTCGAACCTCTCGACACATTCAATCAGAAGATGTTGCTGACCTCTGACAACTGAAATGACTGGCTCACTGGTGTTTTCACAATGTTGTTTGTAAACGCAGTGGAAAGAGAAATAAAGCACATGCAAGTTCAAGAGAACCAGTGACTTGATTTGTAAGAGTTCAGAGAAGCTTCCACTCTCCATAACTCGTTAAACAAACTGTCCTTTTCCATGATGATTTATTTTAAAGTACTTGTGTGATTCTTAAAAGATGCAGATTAAGGATTTTTCATAATGCACGGGGTGGATCTCTGAGAACAAGAATGAAAACATGTGGTAAGTTTACAAAGATGTCCTGTTAAAAAAAATTCCCAATAAAAGGAAGAAGTGTATCATGACCATGACAAGAACAAAAGGTTGAAGAGTAACTGCGGCTTCAGAACAGGGAACGTTCCGCAGAATGAAAAGAGTTTGAACAGATTCATGGAAGCTAAAATGGAAACTCACAGAGGGCAGGGCAAGATCACAACTTGATTGTATATTAACTTAACGCTGAACTCATTGTTCTTTCAGAGTGAGGCATTTCTTTGATTTGTTCAAGGGAATGACTGTTTAAAAAAAAAAAAAGACTGACATCCTGAGATAACAACATCACAAATAAATGTTTTGTGATTAAGATATTTGAAGATAATAACCTGGATCATCACTGTTTGCATGGTGACGCATTTCTGGAACAAAATAACTGGCAGAAATGCTACAGAACAGACAATGTGATGTGATGTCAGGACCTCACTGCTGTGATTCCATCCGTTGATCACTGGAGAACACAGGACGCTTTGTTTCTTTTTCACTATATTAAGTACACATTTGATGTGGCTATTTGTTGTCTTGGAAACGATGAAATGAAGATAATTCATGACAACCTGATCTCCCACACAGGACAGAGCAGAAACCCTGCTGCTGCTGAACCATCCGGAAACATGAACTCATACAAAACTTACTTCAAAAATACACAAAAAAAAAATAATAATAAAAAAACAAAAAACAAAACAAACAGACAAGAAAGACATACGCAAAATAATACTTCTCTGGTATACTGTGACTTGGTTGATTCATTTAAGTCAAAATCTGCTGAGCGGAACGTGACTACTGTGCAAAAAATAATATCAAACTAACCAACGACTGCCGGAGCATGCATCTGTGTGAACCCAGAAAGGCAACGGATAGTAACAATAATAATAACACAAGCAAAGGAAGCAGAGCAGAGTAAAAGCATGCAGGTGACGCATCACACTGTAAGGCAACTGAACGTCTTGCTTGGCTCCCCTGCCTCAAAGCTCCATGGATACACTGCCGATCGAAGATCAAACAGAACAAGAAAACTGAAATCTGTTAATGAGCATTCGGTGGTTTTTGGCATGTCTCTCAGAATAATGCTACTGGTTGTCGAGGGCTGAGCTTTATCGCTCATCCGGTAAATGTATGTTCTGCTCATTGTCTCACTAACTTTCACTTACATTGTCTCACTATGTAAGAAACAGCGTCCTCTGCGCTCACTTCAAGGCTCGTTTACATAGAAAAACTAGCGTTGAGCAATATATCCACTAGAGGGCAGCGCATAGTCAAGATGGGGGCGCCGGAGGAGGTTGTGATGCCGTTCGTCTTAAGAACCAACAAAAGCAGCAATTTGTCCCCTTGCCCGGTCAGAGTGACATCATAACTACAGGGTGAAGGTTCAACTCTCCTCACAAAGTTGCGCCCTTGTTTAAATTTCCTGCCTTGAGCATGGCGGTTTTCTCGTTTACTGGCTACACTGCCTCCAAGTTCCCTGGCTAACGTCTGTTTCTTCTATAAGCCGAGCAGAAATACTGAGCGCGCTGAAAGAAGGCGTCGAGGACCTGTTCGTTCAAACCGTCGTGGAGCAGCTTCACGTGTGTTGAGGAGATTGTGACGGGGTCGCTGGAGTGTCTCAGAAGAAATATTTGAAACGATGATCCATCAAAACGTCTGCTTCTATTCTGAGGCTAATGCAACAAGAAAACTTCACAGTGAGCCTCTCCTTCCTCTCGCTCTCTCTCTCTCTCTCATTCACATCCCTGTCCCATGAACCTACACAATCGAAAATTCACACACGCCCCCGAAAAACTTCAAGACAAGCTACAGGGTACAAAACACAGAGAAGGAAAAAACAAGAGAAATCAAGTTGACAGCTAACATAGCTTATAATCAGTCTAAGGCAAAAAAAAAAAAAACAAGTAGTGGGTTGGTGAAATTAGGAGCCTTTTTTTGACGACATACTGTGAAGGCTATCTCTCTCTGGACCAAAGTCCTGTAGTCCATGCCAGCCCCCCCCCCCCCCCCCCCCCCCCCCCCCCCCCTGCACACCTGCATGGCCCGAATCCCTGGTCGGGGTCTACAGGGATGATGCGAGTCAGCTTCACACTCTGAAGCTCTCTCCTTTGCCGTCGATGTGGCGCAGACGCAGGTAGATGTCGGTGCCGATGCCCTGCATAGACTGAATGGACAAGGAGCCGCCCAGGTACTCGGCGTAGGCCCGGGACGTGGGCAAGCCGAAGCCGAACCTGCAGGAGAGAAAGAGCCAGACACTGACGACTCGTATTTTTTGTTGAAGATGCATAAAGGCCCCTGAAGAAGGATTTTTAATCTCCAACTCAATCCTGTAAAAACAACTTCAATGTTTACTGCCACCAGTTTACTGGTCTATGAGTGTTTATTCAGATAAGTGGAAAGAGCCGCAGGCTTCGAAGGCCATGAATATATTTTCTTTAACAAAGTTTCCTGCATCTGTTCTCAGAATTTAACCTGTTGTTCTGGTGAAACCCTGCAGCAACAGGTAGTACACAGACAATATGTAAACAACTGAAGCCTCAGGTAGGGTGCATTCCCAGTCTTACCCATGCATCGGGCTGGACTGGTTTCCACTGTTGGTAATGTTGTTGAAGAGGTTGTTGCTCATGCGAGGGTCCTGCGCGCTCTCCTCGGCCGTGCTGAAGTGGTAGTCCATGACTTTGTCGATGATATTGTGAGGAATGCCGCCGCCACGGTCCGAGATCCTGAAACAAAAGATTGAGATCTTTAAAAGCTCCGAGCAGCAAGAACAATGAAATGTCCCTGCGGTTGGACAGACGCTCACCTGATGACAAAATCGAGGTCGTTATTGGCAATCGTGATGACCACATCTGGTACATTATAGGGGGTATCCAAGTGACTTTCCATGGTGGCCCTGAGGAGGAGCACGGAAGGTTTACGACAGGAATAGATTTGTTATTCTCAGTTAAACACGCGGCCAACGCAGACACAGACAGATCCAGCCAGTCTGGAGAACAGGCGGCACCCGTACCTCATGGCGTTCTTGAGGAGCTCGGGTAGGATGTAATCCAGAGGCAGAGGGATGAAGGGGAAACGAGCGGCGACGTGTCCGTTGATCCTCACCCTGGGCGAGTTTCCATACTGGTGCTCACACAGACGTCTGGAGGACGGGCGGGCCGATGAGAAACAAGGTAGAATTAATATGTTGACGCTTTAAATTTGATTGGAATATCTAATTTCTACCTCAACATAAAAACACAAAAAATTTAAATATTGCCAGAAACATTACATTTAACCTTCAGCTGGACTTTAAAAAAAGCTTCAACTGAAAAGACTGTAAGACATTTGTTGAGAACTTATCCATATTTTACAGGTGTTGTTGACCCAGTCGATAACAGCGGAGCTCATTTACAAGCTTTTCCCTGATTATTGGTCCACACACACATACACACACACACACACACACAGATTTGACATGAACTTCTGTTTTTGAACTCAGTGAAAGTCACTTCATGATAAGATTACTTTAAAGCAAACAGGACTGATAGCTCATATCTCGTTCACAGCTCCGGGGGTGAGAGCTGCATGTGAACGACTGTTGTTTATATAACCTCTGACCCCCCTCGGTCACACAGAAGCAGAAAGTTATCTAAAAAGGTGATAACTAAACAAACACTCACCTCGCAAAGTCCACCCACTTCTCTATGATCTTTTTGGGAGAGAGGCGCCTGCAAATCATTCCGACAAAGTCAGCCTGAAAACACAGAGAACAGCGTTTGAGGAATATGAAAATCAGCCAGGCTAAACACTTCAAAAGGTTTACAATCATTGGCATTTTAGAAAGTTTCAGGTGTACATTATCTTCATGCAGGGCGAGATGGTGCGTGGCCAACATTCGGATTCCCAGACGAGAGCACAGAGTGGTGTCCAGGAAGCTGCGGATAATTGCCTCATCCTGAAAAAATGAGGGGGGTAAAGAAATGTTCCCTGCATCACAGACAAAACTCAAATCAAAGAAGGACACGGGACAATAGTTTGAGTTCCTTCATTGGCTCATCAGTTACGGGTCAGAACATTCTCTGTCTTCACTCATGATGATCACACCTGGATGTGTCGGCGGCACTCCCTGAAGCCCTGAGCCAACATGGTGACCACATCTTTGTGGTCGTCCAGGAGCTGCTGCACCAGTTTACAGAAACGAGCCTCCACGTCCTGATCTTTGATCTGTCCAATCAAAAATAAAATGATGTCATCTTTCACAGGGATAAATCCAGCGGTGGTTTCAATTTATTATTATTATTATTATTATTTTATTTTCCTACCCAGATAAACAACATTCTTAGTGATCCGATGCTGTCAAACATTAACCAGCAGGGGGCAGACTTAACGTATAGCCACTGTAAGACACACATTTTCCTGCATCTGCACAATCTGTGTGTACATTGAAAATAGAAAATCCAGTGGGTGTGTTTTCAGAACAGAAGAATCCAATCTAAATCTGCCCACACATACACACCCACACCCAGCTGTCTCTATATAGAACAGGGCAGACACGTTTGTCTTATGTGCTGAGGACATAGTATCCGAGGAAAAAAAAAGCGAAAGCAGAGGCTGTTTACTGTCACTGTCAAGACGACTGACCCACATTCTACCCTGCAAATATTTCTGTTACTGAAACCGGAGAGAACCAAGATTGCGCAAGTTGAGAACTTTTGTTAGTGTTAAAAACTTGCGTCATCTTAGTTTCAGAACTCCAAACTCTTACCAAAACCCAGTAGTGACTCAAACATTTGGTATTGTTCAACTTATGACACTACTTTTATAGCTGCCTGACTCATGGGTGGCTACGTGTTGTCTGCCATGTGCACCATTCAAATAGGGAAACCAACAAATATCTTTCTGTCAAATGAAACAGATGTTGGATTTCAGATTGCGAATTCAGTAACACTGAGTTTTGGGGGCTTTCAATTCAGATGTGATGGAAAATAAATTGAAGTGACGGCAAATGTTCACACTTCCTGTTTGTGGTCATGAATAAAGAGACTCTACGAGGAAACCAACTTGAACCTGTGACCTCGTGCTCGTGTGTGTTTGTGTGTGCTGAGCACTCACCTGTGGAAACTCACTGACCATGTGGTACGCTCTGATGTACAATTCATGCTGTAAAAGAAAACAGGAGGAGAGGGGTGAAGGCTGAGGTTAGACTGACACTCCAGTCATCGTCCATCCAACCAGAAATCATCACACTGGCAGCTCAGCCCCTCGACTGGGCCCTGCAGGCAGCGCAGCTCCACACGTGGCTCACATTACAAAACAGAACACTTCAACACAACAAATTCTTTGGGACCAACCAAGCTTGAACAACTCCTCTCACAGAAACCAAGCCCCGCTGCAAGGTTACAGACGACAAATCGTTATCATATCAGGCTTTCATTCATGACGCGGATCAGCGGAAACTCTAAACCTGCGCCGACCATTGTGTGACTTGGTCAATGAATGAGCTGTGGGAGTGAGTCAAGCCGACCTAACCTACATTTTAACTGGTGGCATTGAACACTTTATGCAATCAGCACAGAGGAGCTGCGTGAAGCCAGAAAGGAAGAAATCTGGGTGAAAGTTGAAGAGCATGCAAGCACTTCATTGGTTGTGAAGGGCTTGCATGGAAATCAGAGAGAGAGAAAAAGAGAGAAAGAGAGAGAGAGAGAGAGGGAGGGAGGGGCAGAGAGAGCGTCTCCCATGAGAAGGCCTCAAAAGACAATCTCAAAAACAATGGCCTCAACACGTGTTGTTCCAGGCGCTGGTGTCATTTTACTTCTTCTGTCTACGTACAAGAAAATCTGGTGACTGCTTTATGTTTCAGATTTATGGGTTTCACTGACTGAGCGTTTGAAGCAACTGTGTACGCAACTCATGCCAACAGCTCCATACGTCGACTCTGGACAGTGTTCATCACAACAACCTTGAAAGTGTTGAAAACAGGAAATCTCACCAGAGGAAAAACATTGCTCCAAAAGTATCACCAGCTCCAAAGTCAAGCCTGAACGTCTAAAAAAAGAACATTCTGAACGACACAAAATCGTTTAATCAGACAAATTACAATCAGTCCAATGTGATTATCTGACAGCCTCTTTTATGACGCTCAGAGCAAAAAGTATTTTTGTCTTTCTCAGTCACAGTGGCGGAAGTGAGCTACAATGGAAGGTGCTCGCCTGGGCATCGGGGGAACTTGGTGTCCAGCCCAAGAACACTTATGTGGACCGGACATGTTGGACAAATGGATCTGCCAACACTGTAATTACTGCACTACCTACAATGGAGGCTGAAGCTGCACACACTCACTACGCAGAACTACTTTGCTAATTTCATCCAAAATGTACTGGAGGCCTCTCTCCTGTGCTGAGGCCTCGTGGTCACCTCATTAAACACTTCACTCTGCACCCAAGAGGTGTGCTGGGTGGGAATTGCGTTCTTACCACTTGCAGAATGGTGGGGTTGCAGCCAATGATGAAGGGCAAACTGCGGAAGCCCTTGATGCGATGGGCAATCCGCACAGGCAGCTCTTTGTGTAGGTACTTGGCACTGCTCTGAAATCACAGACAAACACGAAAACGATAGTGAAGAGTGGGTGAGTGAAGAGCCAAAGACCTCAAACAGAATCTTTTTACAGGTACACTCAATGTGGAGGACGTATTTACCAAGATGTGATGTCCATCAGGAGACTTCCCAGAATATAACAGGGTTGCTAGGGTCAGTCGCACCGAGGCCTACAGAAAAATAAACAGATCAAACTCAGATAATGGTGGATGCTGGTATAAAGCACAGAGATTTAAACCGCAACGCTGTTTGAGACACGCACAAGGTCATGATAACCACACCTAGAGTTAAATTAACTGTAAAGCAGAATATCACAGGTCTTACTTCATGTGAACTCAGCTGACATTAGTACAGCTGCCAGGTCTTGCTAGGACCTGCTGTATCTAGATTTCTCATCTTGATATGGAGGAACACATGGAAATAAGGAGCAAACGCCTTTCAACGTGACCCACTGAACTCATCGAATGCAGCCTGGCGCGGGGTCAGAGCTCGTGTTAATACCAGGTGTAAACGAGGGAAAAGTGGCTAATGTTATATACTGTGCGGCAGTGTTTACCCTCCAATGACCCCTGCTGCTATGACACTGTGAAAATATTTGCTCAAGTGCATGGAGGCATGAGTGCACGCCCGTACCAAACAGACAACTGTCCGGTACAAGAGGAATGAGATGAAAATAGGAAATAGAAAGGAGGAGTGGGAGTGTTCCCAGAGAACGGTTCGACGGTTATGAGCTGACACCTTTCCATCTCAATTCAATGAGTGTTTAATATTTGCATCAAATGCCAAAAACACAGCTCTACCCCAGATGCGTTCAATGACCTGACATCATTGACCTTCTGTGTTGTCAACGTTTCGATTACAGCGTTTCTTCAACACAAGGAAGAAGAAGGGGAAAAGCAAATGATTGTGTGTTCCTATGATTATTAATTAGCTAAACTGAACTAGCTAGCTAACCACTGAACTACCCATGTCACAGTGCCGCAACCCTGCGGTGGGAAACATACACAATAACCGTGAGAGCGACCAAAACATGCTCGGTGAGCTCGGGCAGTTCGGAAAATGCTGTCTGGGCGTGCACTCGGTGCACTGTGGAAGAAACGTGAAGCTGTCAAACGAGGCTGAGCCCCCCTTCAGAGAAAAAGTTGCGTTCACTGCCTTTGATGTGTCCCTGAACACAACACGCCCCCCCACCCCCCATACACACACACACACACACACACACACACCGAGCAGCTAGCGGCTAACGCTGCTGTCAAGCTAGAGCTAGCTTACCGCGACTGGACACGGAGGGGACAACGGCTCCGGAGAGGCTGGGAACCGGGCTTTAAATGAATAAACGCTTACCTTCTCTGCGGAGACATCAATGGCGGACTGGTTGTAAAACGACGTGACCGACTTGGACCTCTCCCTCGCCAGCTCCGAGAAGCCCTGCATGGAGGAGGTGGAGCGGAATCGGGGTCTCTCCGCGCTGGACGGCAGCAGCGGCGGCGGGGCTGTTTTGGTCACCGGGGCCAGCAAGAAGCTGCCGAGCCTCGGCCTGACCCTGCACGAAGCACCGCTGAGCATCTCCGCCGCTAAGCCCGCCAGCCGTGGACGCATCCGGACACGAGGGGCGCGGATGGCTGCGTGCGTGGGAGCAGGTTGCGTGACCCCTAACCAGTACGAGCACTGAGGTTTCAGATGCTGCTACCGAGCCATCGGGCTCGAGCCATGATGGTGTACTCTGTGGTACAGTACGAAGGACAGACAGTGCTTTGTACGCGTCGGCCAATCGGGGAGCGAGCTGGGATGACGGCACGACGGCTGAGCCAATCGGCAGAAGAGAGAGGCGGGGCCAAGCAGCATCAGCGCCCCTTCCTTCCTTTGTACTGTAAAGCTATAGCGAAAGTAGAACATGTAAATCACTTTACTTTGTTTTATCACTTCTATTTTTTTACATTTCCAACGTGAGCACGAGTAATGTTTTTATTTATAGTTTATGTCGTGTTTACATACAGACAGAACAATAAACATATACAGTGAAAAAATGAATTGAAATGAGACAGACCTGATTTTTTTTTTTTTTTACAATTTTCAAAACGAATCTAAGTGTTAAGTAGCCTCTGCCTGCACACACACATCAACTGGGCGATATTCACAAAATAAAAACATCTGCTTGGTTTAAAATAGAGATGAAACGTGCTTGGTTATCAAAATACTTTTTGTCATCTTTACAAAAATGTGTAGCATATATTTTGGCAATCATCACTGTAAACATCTGTACCTGTCACAGACTAATTTGCTGATTCTAAAATTATGAATGAATATAAAGTATATATTCAGGTGCTCTGGTGGTATCTACCCAGAAGTCCCTGGCAGATGGTTGTTACTCTGAGGTGAACACTTTCACACACGGTGGTGATATTAGTCTTTTCATGTTAATCAAATTCATGGTACAGTTCAAATAAAATTAGATACTGACACCTTTGGTTTATTCTTTTCAGAAAAGGTCTTTTTAAATGAACAAACAAATGTACAAAAGTGGAGCAAAATATACTCAGGCTAAGTAGTCTGAGATAAAACTGTTTGTTCAGTTCAATATAATTAAACAGGAAGGAACATGCTAATCTACCTCCAGCTGCATCTTCACTTCGTCCTTGCAGAGCCACAACACTGCTGTATTTGCATTCCTGAACATCTCAGGTCATTACAAGGCAACGGTATACAGACAGGTCCAAGGCTTCAAACAGCAAATGTTCACACGTGAAATTAAAAAAAACAAAAAACAAATATGTGCATTTCTAGATAAAAGAAGAAAATTTTAAATACATTAATTGAATTAATGGTTGAAAACAGAGTAAAAAAATGATAGTGTAGTCTGTAAAACCAAACTGATAACATCATGTCTGGAGACATCTCTGTTACTTGGCCACTGGTGAACTGCTTCTTTTACTTATTAAGTAAAACAATAAGTAGCTGGGTCAGCAATTTGTAATTACGGCCGAAGGAAGTAATAGGTAACACAGAGCCACTTCACTAAAACCAACTGATCAAAGGACTCCAATAATACCACACCTCACACAAATATACCTGAGGCTTCTTACAGCTAAATTTACTGTGCAGAGTTCTTTTTTTTTTTTTGGGCATATTCATTTAGAGTTCTGCTGCTGCTCTAACCATTTTTTGTTTGTTGAATGCTTGCATATGTTTCTGTAACAGCAGCATCAGCACTTTCCTTAGAAGGAAATGAGTGACTCACCAGTGCTGCAGAAACACCCAGTATAGGCGTTTACTGGTATACTTTTAATGTAACGCTCTAATACTTCCCTATTTGAAGTACTCTTCCAAGTACCAACATCTGGTACACTTTCTGCTGTACTTTCTCCAGTACACAGACCTGTAATAACCTGTATGGCTTCCCTTCAGGAGCTCTCATCTCTTTTCCACACAATCACCATGTTCTTGTCACTGAGGGCCACCAGGTAGTGTAGCTCGGGGTCCATAGCTACACTGTTGATGGAGGGGCCCTCCAATTGACCATGATTCTTGCTTACCGGCGTCGGCCACTCCAACACCTGCCAAGACAAAAAGAACGAGTCTGTAATTCACTGCTGTTTGCAGAGAGTTCCAGAGAAATGTTTTGCCCAACAATACTCCATGCACGGACAGTTATAGTTCTATGTGATACCTCAGTGGGCTGTATGGGTTTCCCACTCTGGAAACTGGTGTTCTGCAGGTTGTTGATGTGGTACGTCCACAGTCTCCCTTTGTGGTCACCACACACGACGTAGACTTGTCCTAATGCGAGGGGAACAAACCACACACACATTTGAAAGTGTCACTATCACAGAGGGAATAACTCTTCGTAAAAAAAAAAACATCCTCACAACAATTATTTGAATAGCTCAATAGCTCCTCACTGTTCAGACTGTGTCTGGCCTGAAGCAGAACAAAGCGTCCCAGTTATTTCCCACTCCCTAATCCAACATATGGCAGATTGCCTCCTTGTATGGTACAAACTGCTAAAGCTGAAGGTAATAAAAGTCTGGCAAGAGCTGAGGACGTTCACTCTACTGCCTTTGGCGCCCCCTAGCTAGCCCAAGTGCTATGGACCCTCGAATGAAAGAAACATGAGAAAGGCAGCCGGACTGTTGGCGTGAACTCACCTGGACAGGTGTTGAGAGCCAGGTAAGGGATCTCTGTGTCGGCCCACTGCAGCTCGGCTAGAACCACCGCACACACCGCCCTGCTCTTTTTGTCCGGCCGCTGAGCCTTTGTCCTGCTCCAGCTCCACAGGTAAATAGACCCGTGCAGGTGGTTCTTGGAGGCTAGAGGGGGGGGGGGAATATTAAAATGGGAGATTAATCTTGAGGAGAAGCACATCTTCGAAGGTCCTGTAAATAAAACAAATAGACGTGTGGCTCCATATGGTTCCAGCTTTTCTTACCCACGACATCATTGGTAAGGAAACTGAGGCCATCAACCGTGTGATAGTCGTGATCTTTGTCTTCCTTCTTATAAATGGGGAAAGTTATCTCCATCTCCTTGTACCTGCTGGATAAAAAAACACATTATATTTTACTGGCAGTGTGCATTATTTAATAAAAAAAACTCCAGCTAACAAACCCAGTGTCCTGGCGAAAACGTATAGTGTTGTGTGTCTTATATACACGCGTCACCATAAGCTGCTAAGTTCCTCAAGAGACTTTCACAATCGTGGAGATGGTCACACAAACTTTTGTGCGCCTACATGTGACGGAGCGTCTTTACCTCTTGGCGGCGTTGTTGGCGCCGAGTTGCGTCTTGAAGCAGTGCAGCCCGTCCTCGCAGGCCGCAAGCAGGTGGGCGCCGGGGGACGTGGGAGGGAGACAGATGTGCAGAGGGGTGGCACTGGTTTCCAACAGCAGCAGCTGACTGGGACGGCAAACAGAGAAGAAGTAACGTCAACAGCAACCCAGCCGGGACCTCTGAGCTCGTCTGGAGGGGGGCGATTGAAGAACAGGGTGTGCAGGAGTTGGCGTGATGGTGGAAACACTCACACTACTTTGAAGTTGTACTGGCTGTCCACTCCACCGATGTCCCACATCATGATCTTGTTATCATAGGATCCCGCTGCCAGAGAAAAGGTGACGGACGAAACGCTTAAAACAAATTAACCTTTTTCAGAACATTTCAAAAAATCAAATGCAGCAGGTCAAAGTTAAACCTGTAACTGAATCTGTAAGACTCACTGAAGAGGAAGTTTCCCTGCTGGTGGTTGAAGCGGAGGACGGACAGCGCCTTGCGACTGGCCCTGAACTCCCCGTAGGCCACGTTGTTTCTGGGATGGATAAGTTTGACCAGTCCTCGCTTTCCACCGGCCGCCAGGATGCTGCAGTGCTGAGCCGAGGCCCTGCCTCCCCTGGACATCAACACCGTGGACCAAGCCAACGAGAAGAACTCCTGTTTGAAGAGAGAGAAAGAGAGAAGTTTGGGACATGAACTCACACACTTCCTCTGCTTCTCCTCGAGAGTTGGATTCACTTAAGCTGAACCAGCTGATCATGATTGACCAAAGGGACAAATAGGACATGATTTGTTATAATTTGAGGGAAACTGTCAAAACCACAAGTGGCAGCTTGAAGACACTGATCACGAGGATGGAAAATGTGATTAATTTCAGTGACGTCTTGAGTTTTTCCTAAGTTAGTCAAAACAAAGTTAGTGAAATGTTCAAGAACAGAAAACTGAGCAGACCTCTCCGGAAACTTTATACTTCTTCATCACCATCCCAGCTTCACAGTCGATCACACAGACAGAGTCTCCTCCGCAGGTTGCCACCAGGCGGCTTCCACCAGCACCGCCTGGCAGTGCAGCAGAGAGATGAACAAAGTCAGTTGGACGCATTCAAAGCCTGCGGGGCCCCGCTCTGACACGTGAGGGAACAGATCGTTCAACATTACCAGTGGAATCCGGCAGTGGCTGGAAAGCACAGGCCCACAGCTGGGTGGAGAAATCCTCTGAGCTGTCCTGTTTGCTGTGACACTGGAGCACATGGAGAGGCTTCAGACGTAGAGGCTGCTGAGGGCGAGACACAGGGACGAGAGGAAAAGAGGTTAAAGGAAAAAATGAACTGGATTGACGCATTAGCCATTGTTGTAGATGCCTCATGGTCATTAATCTTGTTTAAATATTTACCTTGCTGCAGCTCTTCACTGCCGGCATCACGTCTTTTTGCAGCTTTGTGGCAGTGAAATCCTTTTTGTTCATATTTTCCTCCTGTTCAAGATGAGCCCCGTCCTCTCTTTTAGAAGCTCTCCTGGGCGTCTCCGTCCTCGGCTGTCCTCTGGTGGGGGTTAACGGAGGCTGCTCCCTCTTGCGGGGGCTCATCCGGACGCCGTCAGCCTGAGCTAGCGTCTGAGATTTGAGGCGAAGGCTAGATTTGCGAGGGCTGTCTCGGGCTGGGAGTTCTACGGGATCTGAACGCAGTTTTTTGCGAGGACTGCAGTGGACGGGGGCGTCAGCGGGATCGGACTGCAGCTTTTTGCGAGGTGTCAAAGTTGCGTTGGCATCCACCTCTGGAGTTTCTTTCCTCTTCATAGGAGTTGGGATTTCCTTAAAAAATCAAATACTTGATATAATTAATTACAGTCTTATTAGCCCAGTGAGAACCCACAATTTGATCCAGAGCGAGAAAAGGAAAACACAATGTTCAGTTTGAAAGGCACGATGACCATCCAGTAAAGCTCGGTACAGACGTTCATTTAGAGCGGTTCATGTCCTTACACAGCTGTCTTTTGTATCAGTGACCTTGCTGCTCTCCGCTTCTTTCTTTGGTTCCACCAGAGAGAGCAGGTACTCCTTCGCTATAATCTCCACCTGAAGCCAAAGGAAAGACAGAGACGTGTATTAAAATGACAGCAGACCTGATAAATGAAAGTGCCTGCATGTGACGTCTGGACCAACCTTCCACTTGGTGAAGTCAGAGACTGAGCTGGGGCCATATTTCACCTGCTGTCGGGCGGCAGCGACAAAGTTCTTCTCCAGGGTCGACAGCTTCTCGGCTGTGACGGGATCTGGGAGGTTGAAGCTCCTCTCCCAAACGGTGACGATCTGAAATAACCAGGGACAGTGTGTTCACTGACTGTAAATATCAGATAGGTGACTGAAACACCGGATCCAAACCATCAGTCGGCTTCGTACCCTGGTCCTCAGGTTCTCACTGTAGACGAAGCGCAGGTGGTTGGCAGTGGTACTGACATCTTTACCATTGTACATCCTCAGTTTGGGTAACAAGACCATCAGCTTATAATTATCGCTTACCTGCGGAGGAGAAGCGACAAAGCGTCAAATTAATCCTTTCCCATGATTAAGCAAATCATCTCATCAATAAGGGAGCATGTTTGTCTTTGCACATAACGTTGTTTGCTCAAGGTTTTATAGCCTCAGGGCAGATTTATTAAAACACACATACAGGTAATATATTTAGCAGATCCTTTCTAGTACCTGAGGTGAAAGTATGAAGTTTTAATGCATATCATTCCAAAAGGAAAATATTAATGTTCTGATGTCTGCATTTTGAGCCATGTCCTCACAGTTATATAAAGGTTGTCCTCCATCTTCAGCTCCTCCAGACTAGTCAGAGACTCCAGAGTCATAACATCCTCCATCTGATTGTCGCTGAGGTCAAGGCAGCGAAGCGAAGGCAGCCTCAGGTTCCTGGGAAACTCCTGGAGTCTGTTCCCAGACAGATCCAACCGCTCCAGGGACAGGAGACCAGACAGCAGCTTCACTGGCAAATCCTGATGCTTCAGTTGAAGCTTGGACAGACTGGAGGAGCAGACACGTTAATCAATAATCTCTCAAACACTGAGATACATACAGGGAGAATGGCAGCCTGCTTACTTCAGAGTCTTGATTTGGTCCAGCTTGTTGGCTTTTGGAGAACTTTTCTCCAGCAGAAGTTTCTCTGTTATTTTCTCCATTGTGTTTCTGTAGTGAGGAACCAGATTCAAATGTTAAGACACTAAAGAAACCGCTGCAGAGCACAGAGGATATTCAAAGACTAATCAGATCTGACCACTTGTGACTGGCGCTCAGCAACAGCAGGTCTTTGTCATTCAGTTTCAGTCAAGTTCACACGTGTACGACCACCACAGGGAGCGGCGTCTGGCCTCTCAGCTCATTCAGTGGATTTTTGCATATTCAAGTACAGACTGACCCCCTGGAGTTTCTATAACTAGCCATTGTTCACCCCGTTAAAAAAAAACCACAGCTCCAGCAGACTTTTCTTTTTCTTTTCTTTTGGGTCACAGGAAATATTACATATAACTTGGACAATCCCATATTAGTGCCACAATGAGGGAATTTCCAACATTACAGCAGCAAAAAATAAGCATCAGTAAGTAGTAACACGTCTGATTATATAGCTCAATCTGTGAGTGTGAATAAACAGCTTCCTTCAATAAAAATACACATTCACTGTGATCATTCAGACAGGGTGAAGCCATATCTGTGGTATTGTAAACTTTATAAATTCTATTTACAGCATTTACCATGCAATAGGTATCAAGGAGACTAACAACAAAGCTTGGCTGACCACGCTTCAATCACGTTCACTTCCTGTTGACTGCGGGCAATAACATAATAAATTACAAAATAAACCGCTTCTTCTCGACTTAAGAGAACACACAACTCATGAGTAAACACAAGTTTGATCTTATTTGTATTATCAAATATTTCACAACTGATAGTGCAGACTTAACTACTCACCGACTCCTCAGCGTAGCCCTTCCACAAACTGAGCTTTCCCGGGAAGACTCTACGCACGTCCGGTTGGCGTGCTTCCGCTTCCGCCCCCTACAGTGAGACTTGCGGTAGGCATGCGCGACACGCCCATAGCCGTTGCTAGGTTACGGTGACTCTTCCTCTCATCTACTCTGTGTGATTCTAATGTGAAATGAAAACGTGGCGAAATCGTTCAAAGACTTTTTGTGACGCAATGTCTAAAGAGGAGATGGAGCCGTGAGTAGATAGTGTAAATTATTCAATAATTTAATATACAATTTATTATAATTTATAGATTATTATTATTAGCTATATACAATTATTCTGGTTAATTGAAATAATTCGAATTAACAATAAACTTGTTTCTTAAATGCATAGGTTTCATCGACAGTGGTGAATAGTGCGCAGGTTCCACCAGGTGGCGATGCTCAGCACGTTCAGCGGTTTAAACTCTGCTTCTAGCGGAAGTGGCTCCGGGACGATGGCTCCTGTCCCGGACAGCAGCGCCTCCTCCTGCGGCTGTAAGGGCGTCCGCCGCTGTCTGGTGTGCGAGCAGGTTAAGGGAAAGTGTCAGTTGGAGCCGAGTGGTGCTGAGGTGAATGTTTCTGAAAACCGTTTTGTGTTAACACAGCTTATACGAGCAGGAGAGAAACAAAGCTAATGCTAACCCCACTCACAGCTAGCTACGGGTGCCCTCACAGAGCAGTCCCCTCAAATATGAGTCCTGCTTTAAAAGCTTCTGACACATATCTACCGTGTATAAATACGTACAACATGAGCTATTTAACTGTCATTTATACTGACCGTACCACATACACCTTAATAACCATCCACATATTACTACATTATTATAGTATAGTATTATAGTCACGTGTGTCCATTAGAGAATTAAAGAGGTGGATAACTTTTGCGTAAAGAAGTATCTCACTATAAAATATTTCATTACTGGTAAGAGTATTAGACTGTTAAAATATAAATTATAAACCAATTAAGTAATATTACTGATGTATTCATGTGTAATTAGCATTTCAATACTGAGTGTGTGGGGATTTGTCACTGTTGGACTGAATTAGTGAACTGGATGATTGAATAGGTTTAAATCTACTAATACATGATGTGTTTTTATGTTACATCATTTAGGCATAACATTTAACCAAAACAGTTATAAATGTTTTATGTACTTCATTCAAGTATAATGCTTGTACTCACACCCCTGTCTGCCAGGAAGGATGTGTTTTTGTCTATGTCATTACAGTTTTGCTGCCTCGTTGCTTGATTGACATTGTTCTCCATGGACAGGAAGTAACTGATGTCATGAACCTAAGCAGCTTCCTGTAGAAAGACATTAATTAAATACTGTAACATTGTTTTTTTCCCCTTATAAAGTGACTAAACAACAATTTGTCTCAGTTATTTAACCTAACGCAGTCGTTTTTGTCATCATGTGAAGGTTGTGCATCATTTCCTCTATAACCCTGATACAAGACTGGCTGTTTGCAATGATGCCGAGGCTGTGTCCTTCCCCTTTCCTGGTGTCTTCCTGTGGGAGAACTTCATATCAGAAGCGGAGGAGAAGGCGCTGATAAGCTCGATGGACAAGGATGTGTGGAATCAGTCCCAGTCTGGGCGAAGGAAACAGGTTATGCAAATCAACATGTTCTTGCTCTGACATTAGTAGTTTGCCACGAGTTAAACTTGTTACACAACACATTTTAATACACCAAGAGTACAATAATGTAAGTGTCTACAAAACATGAAGTTACACATATTTGTGATTATCTGATGAAATTAAATTCTATTATTGCAGGATTTTGGTCCAAAAGTTAACTTCAAAAAACGAAAAATACGTGTGGGTGGCTTCACTGGACTCCCATCTTTAAGCCAACAACTAGTGCTCAGGATGCAGCAGGAGCCCAGTCTCTCAGACTTCCAACCAGTGGAGCAGTGCAATCTGGATTACCACCCTCAGCGAGGCTCTGCCATAGACCCGCACCTAGATGACTCCTGGCTGTGGGGGGAGCGCCTGGTCACCATCAACATGTTATCAAACACTACTCTCACCATGTCGCTGGAACAGGGTCTGCCTGAGCTGGGACTCGGAGGCAAAGTCCAGGTAGCTGTGCATCTCCCTCGCAGATCTCTGGTAGCGTTGTACGGTGAGGCGCGGCACCGGTGGAAACACGCCATTCGCAGAGAGGATGTTCATGAGCGAAGAGTTTGCAGCACTTACAGAGAGCTGTCCACAGACTTCTTACCTGGAGGGCAGCAGGCAGAGCTGGGAGCTCTGCTGCTGAACACGGCTTTGAGTTTTCAAGGAACTCCAATATAGGTAAGATGTACAAGCAGACTCTGGATGACCTCCTCACACAGAATGAAGGGGAGTCCTTCAGAGGACTGAGGGCTGGAAGCTATGATAAAATTGTTTTTATCAGAATGTTTCTCCACATCCTGTCAACAGCAAATGTGGGAAAAAGTGATTCAATATATTATAAATCAATTATTTTTTTGTCCTTGAATTATGTATATTTATATTTATTTACTGTTGATACTTTTAACAACACAAATAAATAATTGTTCATGCATGTACTGACAGAATATATTCATTGTGTTGCTTCTCATTGTTTCAATCCTCAACACACCTTGATAACTACATGTACAACTACATTATACATGGACGCAACATTAGTTAGCCATCGTAATACAGTTATTACATGTACATTACATGTGACAGCGATGTAAGTGTGACTTCAAAGACAAATATTAGCTCACAGACCTGGTCAACATTTATTCTGCATCACATCCCACCCAAGTCAAACTTACTGTCTGAGCCTTTATTGTGAAGGTCTGTGGCGGACATCCGTGTTCCCCCGGACCGGAGCCGCTGCTCGGTGCTGAAGCTGCTTCACTCCCCGACTTTGAGTTGCTCCGCGCGGCTTAGCAACCACCGGAATTTCATCATAAGCCGGGTCGGTTCGTCAGGGGGAGGGTTGGACTCGCCGTCCCCGGGAACAGATCGCCAACTGTGGGACACAGACATGACCGACACGTCCTGAGCCGCTGGCGGAGCGCGGAGCCTCCGTGGGAGACGCTGCTCGGATGTAGCATGTTAGCAGCTAGCAGCTAGTGCAGTGTCCACACAGCGTTTTGTTCCGGACCGGACGGATCCTGTATGACAAGCCGTGGCCGATGCTAAGCTCGGAGAGGGCGCAGAGACCGCGGCTGATTTCTTGAAGCACGAGTCGAGGAGAACCCCCGGTCGTCAACCTCGAGCCCCGGGGCTGACCCCCGGTCGCCGACCGATTTAATGGCCGGAAATCCGAGGAGGGGCGCCGGACTCATCGGCTTGATGAAGGACGCCTTTCAGCCCCACCAGCAGCCCCTGCAGCCGCACCAACCTGCCGTGGTCGACAAGAAAATGGTGGAGAAATGCTGGAAGCTAATGGATAAGGTATCAGTCATGGAATCGCGAGCAGAATGAAGCGTTTTTAACGTTAACCCCGGAGCTAGAAGTGTGAGCAGCCGCTGCCACGTCCCTCTTTTTCCAGCAGCATCATCATGGGTACATTTGTTTGGATGTAACCTGAACCTAAACACACGTTTCTCCACCAGCTGATGTGAATCTGACTTTATTTCACATATCTAACTGTGCTGGTGATGCTCCTTGCATTAGTTATTACTAATGCATCACCCTGACTCATCCATACAGAAAGATATTTAACATTTATTGCCATTTAATTCTTCCTCTACTGTAGGTCTGACTCTCACATGTCCATATCGAACGATATTCATGGGTTTAAACCCCTCCGTTTGAACCCATACAGATGGATGAGCGGTGGCATCTGTACAGAAATGATATTTTGATATTTCGTTTGTCTTGTTGACTTGTTGCATTCCCACTCTTTGGATCCCAAACAAACTGAGGAGTACAGAGGAAGCACTGAAGTCCTGGATTCATTATCTCATTAGGCTCATTTATAATGAATTAGGTCACAGTGGCACTAATCTGTTTATCACTGTGCAATAGACTCAGTGGAAAACACTATATTTGGTATTAGATTAGGAACGCATGTGTCGTGTGGGGAGGATTTGGTTCAGTCTATACCTTGCTGGGCTGTCACCCCAACTGTAGACGAATAGAAGGCAGAGGGGGAGAGAGATGGAGGAGGAGATTAATTCAGGAGAGCTGGATTAAAAAGCGACACCATCACAGAGACATGTCATGATATAACGTCGCCTGCCCGTGCTGTGCTAAAACGTGGCGGTGCCGCCTCATTGACACCCACAGTATTAATGTGTCACCGATGTCACATGCCTCTGACTGATCCCTTTCGCTGTCTGACCTTCTGAAAACTTTTTATATCTCCGTGTTACATGATTCCTCTTATGAGAAGTGGCTGAATATTTGTGACTTCTGCCTGATGTGAAACACAACAGCTGGTTCTGTTTGATTGAAACCTTTTTTTTTTACACCAGCTCTCTCGCCCTGCACCAATGAAGCACACTGCAAGTGTGTTATTGGGTGTCATGTTGTAGAGCAAAGCAAACATTAAAAAGCACACAGTGTGTCACTGTCACTATTTATTTAATTAACATCTCTTGTTAAAAAAAAAAAAAAAAAAGCCTGCAAACCCTCATTGTTCCTGTTTTTTCTGGCCGAGCAGAAAGTAAATTCCCTTCAAAGTTCATATTTAAATAAACAGCTAAACTTAGAATTCAGTCTGCGTTCAACCGAAGACTTTAGTCACGACATGTTTGGAGAACTTTGAGTCGGAGTCTAAATGTTTTAAGCCACAGCATGTTTGAGTTTATGTTACAGAACAGCACAGACATGTTCATCACAGCACTGATGCTGTCGTCGTCCTGCAAATCACAGCGTGGGTCAGACCATTATTGTACTTACAAGTCAAAACATTCTATTCACAGAGTTGTTCGCTGAGTTTGAGGAATGCGGCAGAGTCGGATCATGAGCAGTCAGACGTGCTCTCACCTTCCGGAGAAAACTCACGCAAATTATTAAGTTATTACCCAAATTATCAATCGCAAATATCCAGCAGACCCTCTTCCTTGATCTAGTTAACAAACCACTTATTTCTCTAACTAACATATTCTTGTTGACACTAAACTGCCAAACTATTCGGATCTGAAGAGCACATGATTCCCATCGTACATGTGACTGAGGGTAAAGATGCTCCAACTCCCTCAGACTTACTGTCACAACAGAAAGAGAAAGGTTCAACAGTCTCGTTGTTTTTTTTCTTCCAGGTGGTACGTTTGTGCCAGAACCCCAAGGTGGCGCTGAAGAACAGCCCGCCCTACATCCTGGACCTGCTCCCGGACACCTACCAGCACCTCCGCACCGTTCTGTCCCGATACGAGGGCAAGATCGAGATCCTCGGGGAGAACGAGTACTTCCGGGTGGTGATGGAGAACTTGACCAACAAGACGAAGCAGACGATGAGTCTGTTCAAGGAGGCCAAGGAGAGGATGTACGAGGAGAATTCTCAGCCCAGGTCAGCTGCTCTCTGACTCTCTCTGCAGACACTAGACATGAAAATCGTTATTGTTTAAAACTTCTTCAATCCGCAGAGCTGACTCAGCTCAATGAGTGGAAAGATTTCTACATGAATCTCCCGTGGATTACACGTCTTTACAGATCAGCATTGCACATTATAGTATTTATAGGGTTTCTCGCCTAAATGAGAAGAAAACCTTTGAAAACCTCCACTCTGTTGTATTTACAAGGAAAAAAACAATTCGGTTTTGCCTGCGTTACTGACCATGAGAAACATCAGAGTAACTCATTTACGCTGCCCTGGCCTAGTTTTCGAGCAGCTCCTCCGTTGCCAGTGACCCATTGACATAATTATTGTACAAGTTTGGCCTCTACCCAGTTTATTTAAAGAAGGAAATGAAAGGACTGAGACTCAGTCACAGTTCGGGGATGTCTTTGAAAAACACGCCACGGCTGTTTGAAGTTTCTGAATTTCTTTTTTTTTTTTTTCTACTTTCCATCGCTGTGATGAAATGCAACTTGTGACAAATTCCAAAAGTGGACCAGTGGGGCGATCTGAATAAAAATCACTGATCTGTGTGACGAGCTGTCGCAATCGCACCAGCTTCCTCTGTTTCTCAGAAAAGTCCTGACTCTGTGAAACTTCGTCCTTCCTCTGCTGCACTGAGATTTTTATCAAGTATTTCCACAGAGTCTGTGCATCCAGCCAGTCCACGCCATGCTAATAAAAAAAGCTCTCTATAAACTGCACACTTCTCCAATGAGAGTCACAACATTCATATGAGTCGTGCACGCTTGAAACTGCATTTACATAAACATATGGAACACGACTTTACCGGACGATACGAGAAGTTAGTAATCTGAAAACAGCTGAATATTTGAACATTTGACCCTCATTTTAGAATAAACAAACAAAGGGAGTGTAAAGATGAGTGATTGTTTGTGTCCTGTAATAATTTGCGTTTCCTCTCTTCCCTCCTCTCACTCAGGCGAAACCTCACCAAGCTGTCTCTGATCTTCAGCCACATGCTGGCGGAGCTGAAAGCCATCTTCCCCAACGGCCTGTTTCAGGGCGACAACTTCAGGATCACCAAAGCTGATGCTGCGGAATTTTGGAGAAGGTCGTTTGGGGACAAGTGAGTTTCTGCTCCGTGAAATATTTAAAAGTCTGGAAAGGAATCTGGATAAACTTATTTCCAACTTTGACCCCCCCCCGATAAAGGACCATCGTGCCCTGGAGGACGTTTCGTCAGGCTCTTCATGAGTTCCACCCGATCAGCTCGGGCCTGGAGGCCATGGCCCTGAAGTCCACCATCGACCTCACCTGCAACGACTACATCTCCGTCTTTGAGTTCGATATCTTCACCAGGCTCTTCCAGGTAAACTAGGACGCTTATCCGCAGTCCTCATAAAACCCTGGTGTATTACTATGTGCATGGTAAAAGACGTTCACCCGAGCAAATCGGAAAACAAGTGGTAAAGCAATGTAATGATGTGTAATTACTGTGAATGAAATGATAATCTGTGTGTGTTGCAGCCGTGGTCGTCTCTGTTAAGGAACTGGAACAGTCTGGCCGTCACACACCCTGGTTACATGGCCTTCCTCACGTATGACGAGGTCAAGGCCCGGCTGCACAGGTTCATCCACAAACCTGGCAGGTGAGACGCTGAATATTCTCTTTGGGAATCTTAACAGAAACAGAAACGCTGCGTCGCTGTTGTTGAACCTCGTCGTGTCTCCTTCAGTTACATCTTCAGGCTGAGCTGCACCCGCCTGGGTCAGTGGGCCATCGGCTACGTGACGGCTGATGGGAACATCCTGCAGACCATCCCACACAACAAGCCCCTTTTCCAAGCCCTCATTGATGGATACAGAGAAGGATTGTGAGTCCCACTACTCAGATGTTTAGATTCTGGGGGTATAGGATGTTAGAGTCTGTGAGAAGATATATATGTATGTGCGTGTGTTCTCTCTGTTTCTTCAGTTATCTGTTCCCTGACGGCCGTGCACAGAACCCAGACCTCACCGGGCTGTGTGAACCGTCTCCGCAGGACCACATCAAAGTTACTCAGGTTTGCCCGTGTCTGTTTCTCATCTGTAAAGCCCTGCATGCCATGTCCCCTGTGGGGAATCAGTGCTATAGCGTCTCCTCCTCTTCCTCCTGCAGGAGCAGTACGAGCTGTACTGTGAGATGGGCTCCACGTTCCAGCTCTGTAAGATCTGTGCAGAGAACGACAAGGACGTGAAGATCGAGCCCTGCAGGCACCTGATGTGCACCTCCTGCCTGACCGCCTGGCAGGTGAGGCTTCGCTCTGCAAACCCCGACAGGACGGTCCAGACCTGATTTTGTTAATCGTACCATTTGTGTCTTTTCCCGTGTCAGGAGTCAGAGGGTCAGGGCTGCCCGTTCTGTCGCTGTGAGATCAAAGGCACCGAGCCCATCGTTGTGGACCCGTTCCACCCCAAGGCCAGCGGGGCGTCGTTCGCTGGCTTCCAGGGGTCCAGCAGAGCAGAGGCTGCTGGGAACGACGAGGAGGAGGACGATCGCCTGGAGGACCAGCACCTTGTCATGAGCAGGCTGGCCTGCACCAAGGTGAGAGAGAGGGCGGCGTGCGCAATATTCAGCGAAGTTCAAATCTCACGGCCGGCTCCATGATACAGCTGTGAATTTGTGTGTGTGTGTGTGTGTGCGTGCGCTCAGGTTGAACGACCACCATCTCCAGTGTCTCAGCTTCCCCCTGTGCCTCCCCGATTGGACCTCTTGCAGCAGAGACCCTCCACCTCCCACAGTGCACTGGGCCAGGGAGCCACAGCCAAGGTGTGTGTGTGCTGCAGCTCAAGATTGAACCCCCCAGCCTCTCCAAGAATCCCAAGGATATGTGTGTGTGACGGTGTGTCTTCTCCGCAGATGGGAGCGACTCACAGAGACAAGCCTCTACCTCTGCCTCCAGCCCTGAGAGAGTTGCCCCCTCCTCCGCCCCCGGAGCGCCCCTCCCCGGTCGGCCAGGACTCCAGACTCCAGAGGAGACCCCTGCCCTCGACCCCCGACCAGCCCGCCTGGGCCGCCAACTACATGGTCCCGCGTCCCGCAACCAAGGCCCCGGCGGCCCTTTCCTCAACTCCTCAGAGCGGCGAAAGCAACAGCGAGGGAATGAAGCCTCATTCGGCGACGAACGCCGTCTACTGTCTGGCTGCGAGGTAAGGGCCCCCCCCTTACCTGTTGAGGGACAAGATAAAGATCAGTGGTCTTAACTCCGATCTTCTGTTGTCTTAATGTTTCATGTTTGAAATTTGTGTCACCTGTCTGTGGTCAGGTCTCTGCCACCGTCAGCCGCGTTGAGCGGGGAGAAGTCGTCTTCTGACTGCGAGGAGAACGAATACATGAGCCCTACCTCGCTCCCGGTCTCCGGGGCACCCTGGGTAATCACAGGCGCCCTGGTGCCTCCACCACCGACACAGGCAAACGAACACAACGACACCAGGTAAACAGGTTCTTCTGTGTCCATGCTGGTGCTCTCAGTTTCCTGCTCCGCCGAGTATCCAGAGCTGTACTCTGAACGACCACCAGGGAGCGCTGTATGTCCAGAGTTCTTCTAGGCCTAAACCCGCTCCCTTTTTTTCATTTAAGACTCTCCACTGAAGTCAATTATCTGGTTTCCTGTCCTCAGAGGATGACAGACAATGTTTTATTACAAATTCTAGATCTCGACATTTCCTAAATGACTAAGTTCTCTCTCTCTCTCTCTCTCTCTCTCTCTCTCTCTCCCTGTGTCTGAGCAGTGAGGCGGCGGCGAGCGACTCTGACGACCCTCAAGTCTACGAGTCCATGTGTAACATCCAGGCCCAGGCTGCGTCAGCTGAGACCCCACCGACGTCTGACCTGGGTAAAAACACCATGAAACGTCTTCATGAGTTCCCCCCCCCCGACCCCCCCCGCCAGTAGTGAGCCGCTAAGGTGAAGTTTGATTTTCAGACCACCCTCCGCTCTCAGCAGCCGCCCCACAGGAGAAGAAGGAGGACACCAGTGTGGAGGACATCTACGTGTATGACTGTCCCAGGCCGGTCGTCCCTCCGGCCCCAACCAGAAGAACCGTGTCGGACATGAGCGGCCCCTCCGCCGCCTTCAGCACCCTCAGCATCGACAGTGCTGTAGAAGCGAGTAAGCGTGTCTGCTCAGACGCCGTCATCATCACGTTCAACAAGAAATCCGTTTTTAACACTCGCACACTTCCTCCTCAGGCATGTTCGCCGCCAGCGTCGACCCCGAGCGTCCCCCCAAACCTCTCCCTCGGCGAGCCAACTCCGACCGGCGGCCTCGGCCCCTGAACCGTGAATACCCTGCTCCTTTGCCAGACCTCCCTGGTCCCTCCTCTGCCTCCCCTCCCCTTCTTCCTCCTCCTCCCGCTGCTGCTCCTCATCCTCCTGATGCGGCGGCGGTGGCGGCCCCCGGAAGCCTGGCACTGAACGGGGAGATCGAATGCCTGATGTCGCAGGGCTACTCCATCCAGGACATCCAGAAAGCCCTGATGATCGCCCAGAACAACCTGGAAACGGCCAAGAACATCCTGCGCGAGTTCGTCACCATCCCTTCGGCGACGCACATCGCCACATAGTCGCTCCGGTGGCGCCTGCCCCCTCCTCCCCTCCCGTGCGGTCTCTGTCTTCACTCTGTGCCATTACCATGGATAGCATTTAACAAGCACTTTCTGCAGGGCCGCGAGACCTCGCCAAAAGGCTTCCCTGCGAGGAGCGATGCTGCGTTCACGTCATGGCCGAAGATGAACGAGCGACACCCACGTAACAAACGCCAGCAGGTAATGCTTCTCTGAGAGCTGGAATTATGGTGTCTCCGTTAACGTGGACAGTTTTTTTTCTTTTCTCTATTTGGCAATTCGTCGTGGAGGCCGGGGACGGCGGCGGTATCTTTCACCGGGCTCTGGCTATGACCTGAATGCAGCATACACAGAGAATCAAAGCCTTTGCGCGCGCGCTCCCCGTAGCAAAGCTTTGAACCCTGCTGAGCCTCGCTAAAGGGGGGCGTTTCCCCTGGGCCTGAGCCCCTCCTCTCATTAAGCTACACTGATGTCACCTCTGTGGATCGTCCCTCTGCTGGCAGCCGCTCAGTCTGGTGCTTTACGGGCTTCTCTGGCCAGGTCGTAGTGATTAACTCCGCGGTGTGCGCGTGCTCGTGCTAACGAATGTGAACGTTCAGTTGCAGTATCGCGGGGCTTCGTGTCGTACGTGTCACCGTGGCTCGCTCTGTCATCTCGATGGTTTCCTGACACGTCGGCTCCATATCTCCTCTCGGCTCTTGAGCCAGTGATGGATCTATATTGAAATAACAAGTTTAATGTCGAAGTACTCTCATAACGTGTTGTGCTGAGTGTGGTACTAACAATGGCTGCATTTTTGATGGGTTCATCGTCTCATTAACTCCTGGAGGCAGATTTATTTAGTCCAAGCTTACGTATGTATTCTCATATAGTTTCTTTCTAAAGAGCGAAAAGACACTTAAAAGGCGAATTGTAGGATTTCCTTTCACATGTCATGGCTCCATATTTGTACCAGGGGAGGCCACGCTGAGCCTCCCTGAAGATGGTGGACGCCCAAAGTGTTAAAGAATGTGAGTTAAATGAAATCCGAGACCCGCCTCTTGGTTCGGATCAGCACCAAAATTTCTCCTTCCACCAAGTTCCCTGGAATCAGTATTCTTTGCTCAAACCTGCTGACAAACAGTCGGGGGGTGGGGGGGGGGGGGCCTCAGGTACTCAGTGTTACGACAGCAACAGAAGCATTCCACTCGGTAAATGTTCCTGACTTTGATCGCGTGCGACCCGCTCACACTGATTCTCCAACAAAGAGACTTACACAAAACACTCCTGTAAAGTTTTTGAAATCCGTCAGATCCGCTGTTTGGAGTTCTAAAAACTGTCCAGGCGCCACACCTCTACCTTTGTGATGCGTCACAGGATCAAAGGCACGTTTAGAGTAAAGATGAAAGGAAGTCTGAGTCATCGGCGCAGGGAGTCTGATCTGAGTCCAGGACGACGTCAGTGCGGAATACTAATGTAAAACAAGAGCAGCTCCATTCACTGTAGACGATGGCCGCTCCATATTAACCGGCTCGTAAAGGAACATGAGTCGGCCTCGATTCCTCTGAGTGCAGTTTCTCCCTTTTTCTTTTCCAAAGCTTTAACGGTCACGTGGTTTCTACGCGTTCAGTAAATGTGCCTTCTGTCGAACACAAAACCAAGTTCCCCACATTTACTGCTCCACTCGAACGAATGCCTGTTTCAGAGTTGACCGAGATACGAAGCCGAATATTTTGCGATGGATGAAGCGTATTAATCCTCCCTGTAAGCCAGACTGCATGAATGAAAATATTAAACGAAAACGCAATTCGTTAAAACGGGTTTAAAGTTGCTTTCCACTGAAGGTGTGACTTCAGTTTTTTGTGAAATAATATTTACTAATTCTTATATTAACTCTTTCACAATAACAGATTTCAGCACTGCGTTTTCTCCGTACTTATTCTCTGAAATACTCTAAATCTGGAAAATCTCCGCGGTTGTTAAAAGGAGACGATGAAGAACAGCGAGGAAGCTCGTCCTCGTCCCTGCAGACGAGGCAGCCGAGTCTTCCATCTCCAGTGTTCTGTCTTGATGTGAGTCCTTCGAGACCCTCCAGCTTTAATCGCCCCTCAACTCAAAGCGTTTCAAAGCGCCGCTTCATGTCGCCCCCTCAGCTCCCTCTGATACGCGTCGTCTTCGCTTGATCCCAGCGTTTCAACACTTAACAGGGACCAACTCTTGACCATGAAAGTGTGTGTGTAAGGAAACACTCGAGGCAGATACACACACACACACACACACACACACACACACACACACACACACACACACACACACACA
>JAFBJW010000183.1:1797451-1896630 GCA_016785235.1 Pseudorhombus dupliciocellatus | reverse complement strand
ACACACACACACACACACACACACACACACACACACACACACACACACACACACTTCCCCTCAGTCACATGTGGTGTCGTCACGTTAACAAGCCTTCTCAATAGGAACCTGCCTACTAAAGAATAAGTTGTCTTCATCGCTTTATTGCCTGTGTAAATATGATTTTATTTATTGTCTTTTTAATACCCTCAGCATTCATTGTGTTGCCATGTTTTCATGCCTAAGCCATTAAGATTTTTAATTAAACAGTATTTTCTTTAACATTTGATCTGTGGTTTGTGCTTAAATACAAACAAAGAATCCCTCTTCACAGGGAATCAGTTAATACGTTTTTATTTGTATAGCTCAATTTAACATATCACAGTGTCATGGGACACACAGTCCAACACCCGTCAGGACCTGGATTTCAGTCACTCGCAGACACAGAGTGAACTGGAACGTTTCAGCCGCTACTCTGCGTCTCTGGAGACGCGTCGTCTTCCCCCTCGTGTTCTGCCCAGTCAGAGGAGAACGGCTGATTTGTTTAGCAGCGAGAAGGTCGGAGCTCGGAGCCTGAATTCGTTGCAGATGTGAGCTGTGTTCTCTGACCGACCTCCTCCTCCTCCGGACTCCAGCTGGAAACATGAGCTACTGTTGGAGTCATTTCCAGCTCGTGCTGCTGACAGCGGTCTGGAGGCAGAGCTGCTTCCTGTCTCCTCCTCACTGTGGGACTGAGCAGGGCCGACACACACAGTTGTTCTTGTTCCTGCTGAGGCCTCAGGATCCTGACTTAAGAAAAGCCAGTGGT
The DNA here is from genome assembly GCA_016785235.1 of Pseudorhombus dupliciocellatus. Classification (NCBI taxonomy): domain Eukaryota; kingdom Metazoa; phylum Chordata; class Actinopteri; order Pleuronectiformes; family Paralichthyidae; genus Pseudorhombus; species Pseudorhombus dupliciocellatus. Next base: position 1,895,843 of record JAFBJW010000183.1, on the reverse strand, counting down.
TACAGTCCCTCTGCAGAGGAACAAATAGACGTATAGCAAAGACTTGGAGAAACACTTGTAGAGATTTGTTTTAAGGAAGATTTAAAGGAGCATGAGGAGTCAGATGGAGCTCTGCAGGGAGACAGTGAGTGGGAGCCCTGACAGGAGTCACCTCCTCGTCCTCAGCCTGAACCCTGATGAAACATTTAAACCTGCAGGATGTTCTCTGGCGATCCGTCTCCCAGAGGAACCGTTTGATTTAGTGTCCGTTCCATCAGGATCGTGAATTAATTTCCTAGGACTTTCGTTAAAGAAATATGGTTCTTTCTGGGCCAGGGTCTCCTTCAGTTCAGTTTTATGGAAAACATTCTGTCTAAACACAAATGAACTGCTCATTTACTGTGTTATTGTTAAATGTTCGTCATCACCTTCTTTCATTTAAATTCTCTGAACCAATTTAGAGTTTTATAACACTGAAAAAACAAAACACAAATAATAAAATAAAAACAGTTTCTCTTTAAATGGAACTTTTTATTTGGCATTTTCTTGCAAAAAATATAAAAACACGCAAGCATCAATCGATCACATATACAGTACTCACATTTAGGAAACAAACAACGGCAAAGATCACGTTCAAAAGCACGTTTCCCACTCATGAAGAATCCAGAAAACCACCAACAGAAAATGTCTCGTGCGGTCAAACCAAAAAAAAAAAAAACTGAAAAGACGAAGAGTAACCTGACGACTCCTCTTCTTCTTGCCTGAGGACATTCTGTACCTGGATATTTCTACAAGTTTAACATCTCAAAGAAACAAAACACAACAGAAACCATCACTACTCTGTTTATGCTGCAAGTCTTCAGGGCAACGCACTCTGCAACAAAAAGGTCAAACATCTTTTCACAACAACCTACATGGCGAGGGAGCGGGCCACCATATTCACAACACAGGCGTCCAGCGGCGCTGCATGTACGTGCACGTTTGAGTCGATTCACTACAAATAGGGAGGATGAACGATTCTCAGTTTGTGCCTCAGCACGTTCAACTGTCACAGGAAAATAAATCTGCATTTGACAAAAAAGAAAATATACTGTGGCAACATATAAATGAAAATAGCACGAGGTCAGAAAACACGTCCATGGCTTGATCCTGGAACTAAATGTCTCCTGTAATTATCTGAATCACCTGTTGATCGTCAGACTGAAATAAACCAGGTGTCACTGCTCTCGCTTGTTTCTGCAGCTCAAACGTGCACGACATGCATGCGCCTCTTCAGGCCCAAATAAAACTCTGAGAGGGGAAAAAAAAAAAACACAAAGAGCAAACCAAAGACATAAATCCAAAGGTATTTCAGTGTACGACATTTTCTCAAAAACAGGGACAGCGGATCGCTGACCTTTGACCTTTCAGTAACAGCCCACTCACAAGTCTCAACACGTATTCACGACCTGTGCGAGGGCTTGACAGTAGTTTGACAGAGGGATACCAGAGTGTCTTAGACGCGGGACGCTGAGGTTCAGCGCCCCCCAATGGAGCGACTGCTGATTCTGCAAGTTCCTGTGTAGCTTCTTTTTGAGGGGGGTGGTAAGTTTTATCTAAAATAATTGGCGTCAATTATTTACAGATCTGAAGGAACACGCTGACGTGACCGACAGTGAAGCCAGACTTGTTTGGTCTCAAAAAAAAAAAAAAAAAATCCCCTGGGCCCATGGACCTGGACCAACGTGCACACAGACGCTGATGCCGTGAAATGAGAATCTGAGTGCCAAAATATCTTAAATAACAAAATATATATAATATGTACACTTCATAGAAAAGAAACCAAAACAAAAGGATGACGTATCAGGAGACATCAACGGACTGAATGTACAGGAATCACTCGTTCAAAGGAAAATACACATCTGTACATACATACCTGTGTGTGTGTTAGCATGTGTAGAACTACTGAATACTGCTGAGAACAAAGCATGATGGGGGAAATGTCCAGGCTGTGTGGTGGTGTCTTCCTGAAGATATCTCATCCCATCGTCTCCGACACTGACGCCGCTGAACCTGGAGGGACGTTACTGAAAGACACGAGAGGACGACGACGACGACATCAGCACAACACTAACTGAAACCACACATTTGTCTATCACCGGCGGGGGATGTCAGGAAGGACCGGCTCTAACGGAACTGTGATTTGATAAAGTCATGATTACATAATTGTAAGAAAGGCGGTGTCTAACTATGTCCTGCCTCATGCTACTGAAACGCCACTTGAGGATAGCGATCTAACTTAGAGGCTTTATTCCCACCGACGCTGGGCAAAGAGAAATCCTCGTTCACTTTCAGTTTCTGACTAACTAGATAATGTTGATGATAATAAAACACATTTTAGTTTTTGGGTTATATGCAATATAAACTCCCCTCAGGAAGATACAGATGGCCTCAGCGACAGAAGAGTTGTGGGTTTTTTGACAGTGTAAAATGACGGCGGCCTATTCTTCAACTCGGACAGTCACCTGGTCATCAGGCGCCTTGTTGTCTCCGTTGACGGCCTTCAGCAGGACGCAGTCCTCGGCCTTTGGGTCGGTCTTGGTCTCGGTCTTCAACTCCACAACAATGTCGTCTTTGGTGGTTTTCTCTTTGGTTCTGCAGAGAAACGAGAGGACGTCACAGACTCGCTCGGTTCTGAAGACACGGGACATAACCAGCAAGTCAGGGCGTCCCCCAAGTGAGTCTGTAAGGTTCTCATGTCCCCTGTATTGTGGGCTCTGAACAGACCCAAGTACTGGAAGTTAAACCTCTGAACACTTTGATTCTTTGCCGGTGTTGAAAATGGACGTGCATGTTTTGTCTGGGAGGATTTTCCACAGCTCAGTTTCAGACAGTGCTTGTCAACAAAAAGTCAAACTCCAGTTGGACTGTGTTTCTATAGCTGAAGGAGACAGAGACGAGGCAGACGGAACAGAATCTGAAACTCGGACAGACGAGGAGGAAATCAGAGGAGAAGCAGAAGCAAACAGAGGAGGAGGGAAAAGGAGGTGCAGACGACGCCCAGGTGAGACGCATCAGGCTGCAAATGAGAGGAAGTGAAGGCACCGACACTGAGAGGCAGGAAACAGGAAGTAGACTTCAGAATAAAACAGGAAAAACGGGACAGGAAGGAGGAGCAAAGGAAAATGAAAAATACGAGGAAAGTAATATGTCCTAACTTCTGCTGACAGTCAGAGATGTTTCTAAGTGTTAGTGCAAGTATGCATATGTATGTGTGTGTGTGTATAGAGGGGTCAGTACTCACATCTCCTGCTTCCCCGAGCGTCCGCAGGGAATCTTGCCCTTCTTGTGCAGGAAGTAGAGGACGCTGCCGAGGATGGCGAGCAGCAGCAGACACAGTATGATCACCACTATGATCACTCCGCTGCCCTCAGCTACACAGAGAAACACACACAGAGACCACAATGTGTCAGATCCCTCCACATGTCACAGCACACGCAGAGCGGACGGAGGCTCGACTCAACAGCTTGACAGTCTGGACTCCGACACTGAACAATTGAAAGGAGCAGTCCCAACACTTCGTCCACAGCCGGTGTCATGTCGACCTCATGTGACCTCACACTGAGCTTGAACGTGCAACACAAACTGAGCGGTACGAGGTTTGAAAGACCTGCAGTGTTTTCCATCGACAAGCGTCCGACAGAGAGAGAGAGAAAGTCTGGCAGGTCTCCAGGTTCAGATCCTAAACTGCTGACGTTTGCTTTATTTAAAATAAAGAAAACGTGTCTGTTTTACACATTCGAGTCTTTTAAATAACTTTGATTAAGCCGCTTATTGAACAAGGTCCATCTTGTGCGTAAGGAATAATTACCCAAGTGTGAAATGACACATTAAGGTTTGAGGACGCTGCTGAATGATAATTCATTCCGCTCATCTCTGACCTTAGAGCCTTAATAACTGACCACACAGAGATTAAATGTAAACACTGGACTTAAGCTCTGTAGTCTCTGCTTTTAGAAGAGCAAACAATATTATAAAGAAACTTTTTCACATCTCTACAGCTTGTCCAGTTTATCAAACGCCATGGAGAATCCTTTATAACAGGAATGCAAAGACAAAAATCCCTGACACGTTGATGACATTTAACATTTTAAATCCTTTTGCAGCATTTCCACTGATAAATTAAATTACTATTCTGGATTGTTTGCATTAAATGATCCACACTTCCTGTCTGAATCTATGAAAACTGAGAACCGAAGGCAGGAAGGGTTCAGCGTCATGAAACAGTGATGTCATTCATTATTTAACAGCGTCTTCCACTTCTAGTTAAAGGTCTGTAGAAGCCCCTTCACTCTGAGGGACTGTGTGTAAGTGTTTTCAGCCAGAAGGAAATTCTCAAATACACCAGCCCCCTATTAACTGGAAGCCACTAAACATTTATTAACACTTCATCTTATTTCTATATAATGTATTTAACATTCTTAGGTCTATTGTTTTTTTTTTTTTTATGTGCTGCGCTCCCTGAAGGCTTGTGAGGATTTTAAAGATGTAGCTGGGAAGATGAAGTCACAAAATTTATATGGCTTTTTTTCCTGGTTTGTAAAAATCCACAATTAAACACAACTGTCTGGAAAAGTCAGTCACAGTGAGACGCTCAGTGATTTCATGTATAAGTCATCTTTTTCTCAGCAGAGCATTTGGTCCAAGTGTCATAAAAATGTTTGTGCTCTCGACTCCTCTGGTGTTGAGGCCCCGCCCCCCTCCCCCCTGCTCTGCATCAAACAGAATATTTAACACGCCCACAGGCCGATGAGAGACAGTGCTGTAACACAGCCATTAATAATGCATGCGGGCGTCCAACCCCTCACTGGACAGAAGTTACAGTGTGAGGACGGACACAGAAGAAACCATGCAAGACGGACAGCAAGACAAGTTTTTTTTTCAGGAGACGGGAAGCATCAGGGCGGCGGTCTTACCGGGCGAGAAGGGAGCGGTCGTGGTGACCCTGGGAACTGTGGACAAGTAGAACAACACTTAAAGTGGGTCCATGTCCACCACACACACACACACACACACACACACTCAAGCACTGCCAGCTGCTTTAGTAATTACTCATAATCCCATATTACTCTTGGGGCGAGGGGAGAAAACAGCTGAGTGCTTGTGTTTTACGTCCCTTTCATCGTGTTTCTGTTGCTGAACATCAGGCAGCGTAAATCTTTGTGAAACGTTCACGGTCGGTATAAAATCAGCAAAAATCCATTTCCTCTAAAAAAGGCAAAGGATGCGAGCGTGGATGAGACGGTTCTGTGTTGACGGTAAAGATAATGTTAAAAGAATAATAGTTGATGTTCCACAGTGACAGACAAAGAGAGCGAGAGAGAGAGAGAGAGAGAGAGCGGCTCTTACTGGCTTTGATACTGAAAGCCTTGAACTCAGTGCCGATGTCGTTGGACGCGTTGCACTGGGCGCTGACGTCCGAGGTGACCGTGACCGACACCACGCTCTGAGCCATGTGCTCGTTCGCTTTGCTCACCACCTCATGCCAGCTCTGCAGAAACACACACACACAATAAAATAATTTTAAGCTTAAGAGGGTTGAAGGTTTAGAAGAAATTTAGATCAAACCCTGATTTAAAGTAATGAGCACGGTACAATGAGCATGTTTAAAAACTGGAAAGTAATAAGAAATCAAGTCCAGTTCAGATTTGAATAAAGTCAAACAGATTAAATGATGGTAAAATAGGTCACCTGGGCGCCGATGATGCTCCAGGAGATGCTGGGCAGTGGATGACCCTGAGCCTCACAGCTCAGGTTCACCATCCTGCCTGTGGCCTCCTCCAGCTTCACCTCCTCCACGCCCAGCAGCTGAGGCCCACCTACACACACACACACACACACACACACACACACACACACACACACACAGAGTTCAGGTCTCTCACTCCATGTTCAGCTGCTGACCAAGGAACCAAAACCTTTCTGCGGAGATGTTTCACATTAATAGTCTTGACAAGGCACCGGGTTTTTAAATTGGAAGCTTACAGCTTTTCAAAATAAAGTCCGGCAGTGACGCGCCCGAAGCACTGACCTTGGACGATGATGTGGACGGAGCCGTTGGTGCGCAGCGCCGGCAGCGAGGGCACGGTCACCTCGCACACGTACTCTCCTGTGGTGTCGTAGGTGGCGTCCCGCAGGTGCAGCGTGTTGCCCTTACCCACCACTCTGCCATTCTACACACACACACACACACACACACACACACAGAGAAGTAGATGAAAGTTTAATGCTGGTTATCAAATGTTACCAAACCAAAACAAGGCGATGCCCACTTGTCTATTAAATCTACCTTGTACCAGACGGTGGAGGTCTTCAGGGAGGACAGAGCGTTGCAGCTGGCGGTCAGATCTTCCCCCTTGATCATGAACTCTGACTCTTTAGGTACAACAACAGCTGGGTCCAAATCTGAGGGCAACGGAGACATGAATGAATCCAAAGGAAACCATGTTAGACCTTTTACAGCTGATTAAAATCAATTTTTTGATGTTGCGGTCAGTTGTCCTCACAGTGCACGGTGAGCTGCATTTCCCCTTTCACCGTGGTGTCTTTCTCGTGGTCCACAGGCCAGCACTGGTAGATGCCGTTGTCCGTCCGCGACACGGTCGACAGCACCAACGTGTCACCTGTGCCGTAGGTGTAATCCTCCTGCAACACAGTTTACACGCCAGGGTCGAGTGAGAGCGATGGAGACGTAAAGATAAACTTGTCCAAACACGTGGATCATTTATTTTTATCTTCTTTGAGAGACCACAGTGTTTTTCCCAAATGATGCATGAAAGTGATTCACTTTCAAAAAGAAGAAGCTGACGACATCTGAAACGGACTGTCACAAGTTTCTATTTGCAGTCTTAATGGAAACACCGACTGACCTTTTCACAGCCGAGAGATCGGGACACACAACAATTTAGACCAGAGTCCATTAGGACCTGAGCCACAAGTGGCCAATCCTAAATATTTAACATCTGACTCTGAAGTACGAAGGAAACACAGGATGTCTGTGATGGCTCTCTGCATCAACAGGACTGTTTCAACATTTCAGATATCTCACACAAACACCTGTTCACCGCCACCCTGATCTCTTTGTACTTGTCGATCTATCTAACAAAGTTTTTTTCTAGTAGTTTTCTAGTCTTCCTTCTCCGTACTCGACCCTTTACATCTCCTGGCGCATTGTTTTCAAGACGATTTAATTCGGAGAAACTGAGGCCAGGAAATAAATATGAAATAGTAAGAAGCTGCTTTGCAAACTGCCAGCTACTAGAATGGAAAATAATTCAATACAGCATATTCAGAATTTGGATTTATAGTATATGAAGATGTAAGTAACGTGACAGCTGCTCAGAGGTGAAGCCAAATCACCTCCTCCGCCCCCTGGCGGCTGGCTGGAGTCACAAGTTCCGCCTCCTACGTGTTCGATGGACAGTCTCGTGTTTGTTCAAGTCTTTATTTTTCTGGTAAGTCTGGTTTCAATTCTTTTTTTTTTAAACATGACGATCGACAGCTGAGACGAACCCATCATCCACCCTCATATAAAACGTGTCTCCGCGCAGCTCTGGTGTTTTACAGTTTGCAAAGGAGCCTGAGAGACGTTTGACGGACATGTTGGAGCTGCGTCCTGCAGAGTAATTCAGCTTCCAGACCTCCGCAGTAAATTTAGCGGGAGTGAGTAAAACATGGTGTCACAGCACCGAGCGAAAGCCAGAGGTATTAAAACAGGGTCTGCAGTCAGCTGAGCGCTGGTGTTGTCCGCACACGCAGTTGATGTGTGCGTGTGACGTGGGAATGTGTCGGACCCCTGAGCCACGTCAGCGTGGCCTCCGCTCTCAGGGCCCCGCCTGGATCTGCCGGGGTCAGGGCTGAAAGGGCCTCATGTCCACACGGGGCCCTGTGAGCTCTGCATATCAAAAACATTCCCCACATGTCTCCTGCGTGTCACCCATTCTCTCTCGGGGAGGGAGAGGGTGGGTGGGTGAGAAAAGACCCTCCATTCTTACTTGTTGTCGGCTGAAATTGAAGATCGGCGTGGGGTAGCCGTCGCCGTGGCAACGCAGCTCCACAGTGTCCCCCTCTTTGACCAGGCCCCGGGGCAAGTCCTTCCACAGCTCCACCATGGTGGTAGGGTCTACACACACACACACACACACACAGAGCAGTCAAGTTAAGCAGCCAGCTGAAGTCACTTAACAAGGCGTTGACAGCCCAGACTGTGTTTGTCTCAATGCCACAATGTCCCCGCAAAACTGCTTCGAACAACAATGGGCCCACAGAGGAGACGGAAGAGGAAGCAGATGATCAGAATCACAATTACATGTCACTACCGACTCTAACGAGCCATTTGGATCCGCCCATGTTTGTTTCGAGCCCGATTAGACGTGTGGGCATTGTTTTTAATGCCAAAATATCAAGGTTAGTCAGAGACATTTTTTGAGGAAGGTGATGGGGACAAATTGAGGATTTTAGGGACGTCCTGGTCAACCACAGACATGACCGGGCTGATCGTGAACTCACAGTGGACCGTGACGTTGATGCTGCTGGACTCCACGGTCCTGATGGCCCCCGGGACAGGGAAGCTGACCTCGCAGTAGAAGCGGGCGTCTTTGTCCTCCTTGGCCACCTTGAACTCCAGCGTGCTCTGCACCGAGTAGAGGCCTTGGGTCTCCCAGGTCAGGATCAGCACGTTGACAACTGTCGTGTGGACAAGACAATAAATACACAGCGCGTGGCCCACATCACCGCTCAAAGTCCACCGGACAGACACACTTACGTCCTGGATCTGGCTTCAGCGGCGTGCTGTTCCTGTACCAGGTGATGTTGGGTTTGGGAAAGCCGTTCTTGGCCTCACAGGAGGCGATCTGGAGCAAAGGTCGCATTCAGAAAACCTCACAAAAACAATCAACTCTGTATTTGACATAGTGAAATATTGGTCAATCTCAGACCTTCGACGGCAGCTCCTCGGTCACAGATATTCCAGTTTGGACGCCCTCGATCACCGGAGCCTCTGGAGGAGCTGCGTTAAGAGACGTCCAGTTAGCTCATTCTTCCGGCCGCTCTGAAGAGCTCATGTCGTTCTGGACCTTCTTACCAAACACTTTGAGGTAGGTCTTGCCCTCAGAGGTCCCGGCTTCCAGCCCGTTGACCTGGCATAAGAACTCCCTGTCGTCGTAGAGCTGCACGTTCTCCACGGTGAGCATGGTCCCCTGGCGATACGGCGTCACCACGATGCGGCCCTTGTACGCCGTGTCGTTGTCCGTGATGTTGTAGTTGTCGTCGAGGTAGGAGATCCTCGTCCGGGAGAAGCCGGTTCCTTTCTGCAGGAGACAACTTACAACACTTACCCTGGACTCGGGGTCATCGACACACTGAGCACAAACATCTTTATTTATTTTATTTTGTTCCAATAAATTATCTTAAAATATGTAACACTAATGTAATTATTGGGATTTTTTTCGTTGGGCTTTCATTCCCACTCACACATTTTTTTAATATATTATTCCTGCTTCAGCTCAGCCCACTGATGGATTCATGAATTTATAATCGTGCCCATGATCGTTATCTTTTAATGAATGTGGAAAATAAGTCCACGATGAGCATGCATGGTGTCATTCCAGAGCTGCTAAAAAAATAACTTTTTTTTTAACCACACTTTAATCGTCTTTATCTCGACCTCGTTACTAAAACCCGGTTCTTCCATGAGCACCTGAGCTCGGCTCTGATGATTTAAAAAGTCGGCCATGAGAAAGCGTCACATCACTTATCAAGGTGTCAGACGTGCTCACCACAAACCACTCGATCGTTAAGTAGGTGGGCCGGGTGTCGATGTCGGTGAAGACGTACTCGCAGGTCATGTGAGCCGAGTCGCCCAGGTACGCCTCAACGCTCTCGAGCATGGTCAGCTGCACCTTGGCCCGAACTGGAAAACAAACACACATATGCACAGAAATATTATTTCAAGGTCGATTCAAAGCTTTTTAAAAAGTGCTTCTTCTTCTTCTTTTTTTTTTTTTGAATCAAACTCCAGTTCTGACGCTCAGTCCCTGCTCGCTCTAAAAAGCATTGTGTTTGGCAGATGTCGGCTGACCCAGGCCAACCTCCAGCCACTCAGCCATGTTAGCAGAACACAGAAGAAAAGGCTTCTTGTCCACATGGCATCATTTTCACCCATTCTGCCTGGCCACAAAATCTTGGCCAGAGACTCAGTTCCCCCAGGGACGACGGGGGGAGTTCAGCCATGGGAAGCGTTGCCAGTTTGACAGTGGGCTGTTGATGCAGAGAGCCAAGAGCTTTCTTATACATGTTGGGCTTGGCTGCTGGTATAAAGGGGGCCGGCTCGCACAGCGACAAAGGAAAACAAGATGGTACGGGAAAGTCACATTTCTTGGTTTCATCGGGAGTTTGGAGTAAATGACACTACGTCTCATCTCCTCCTGCTCGGTCAGGTGTGATGGCCAGTGGGTTTAGAGAGCCTAATGTACTGCTGAGCTGCCAGGCCTATCCTGTCTATTTCTCCCAATCATCTGTAGAACAGCAAGTACAGAGCGGTGATTGTTGCAAACTCTGAAAACATCTTTCTTCTTTGAAACGTAACACAGTTATTCGTCTTTGATTTGTTGTGGGTCCACAGGAAGCTGCCATAACATTAAATAAACCTGTGTCTTCCGTCTTCTCTGTGTATGGTTAAAACATTATGGATAATGTAAGAACCACAAAACACATAACCTTAGTGTGGTCGCTTTCACAACTGTTAGTGTTTTTAGAGAGTTTTTACATATTAAACCTAAAACGTCAGAGTATTCATGTGACTTCCTGAACTCTGTGTATTATCAAATACTAAAGAAGCAATTAAAAAAACTAGGGACTTTCCATTTTCTCTTTTTTGGAGATTTCATTCTTCCCCAAAAATCCAGGGAAACAATTAGCAGGGCCTCTGTGTCCTGCCTGGTTTTGAGCGTTGGTCGAAACAGACCAAGCATGAAAAGAGCTTTAAGAGTCCAGTTGCCACCCTGCTGCCCCCATTCAGCCGGCTGCTCCCCCATCAGCCCCCCCCCCCCAATCATCTTCACCACTCATTTTTTTTCTGCAGGTCCCTCCCTCCTCCTGTGTTCAGCCAACCATTTCCTTTAAGACACCCAGAACGCCATTGTTCCCCCACCTGGGCAGACCAGAACCACCCCCCCAACACACACACACACACACCAGTCAACCAAAATATACTCTTGCAGAGGTTAAAATCTGTTCATCATGTACCACCAGCACCACCACTGTTTTCTGTGCAAACAGATGATGTGGGACAACAGGCAGATTATGGCGGCCGCAGAACAAAAACATGTTCCAGAAGTCAGTGTAAAAAATGCTGTGCCTCTTTGGGGCCGTGCTGCTAACTTTTCAGCTAATCCGATTAGCGCCGGGGGGCTGCTGGGGATTTGGCCTCCAAAGCCAACCTGGGACTGGCCTTATCTGTTCCTGTTGTGACTTTATGCTACGCGGACTGAGGCACAGACACACATGACCCATGATCTATGGACCCTGACAAGCAGAACTGCTGTCTGCGTGCCGTCTGTGTCTGGACGATAGGGAGCTAATTCATTCAGGAGTATTTGAATGTGCTGACAGGACGAGGCCTGGAGAGGCTGAAACTAATGTTTATATTCTACTCTGAGGTGGAGGTACAGACAGAATTAAGTGAACAAAACATGACAACAAAACACACATGAGACAAGCGGCAGACGTAGTGGGGGGGGGGGGGGGGGGAGGGGGGGGGGGGGGGGGGGGGGGGGGGGGTCCCCTGCATACAGTAGCTCATTACGAGCCCAACACACAGACAATACCCTCAGACGCTAACTCAAGTGGTCACCATCTAGGGCTTCCCATTCGATTAGGGCAGTCAGCTTAGGGCCTCTGCTAGATCTACGGCTCTGCCTCCGATAAGAGTGCAAATCACCTCTGACACGACAAATCGGCCTCTTTTCCTCAGCCCCTAATCCGCACATGCCCGCCGGACCGTGAAATGAGGCCCAGTGTTTCTGAGAAGTTGAAAACGTCCGGTTACATTCAGGGGATTCAGCTGATTATGGGGACGAGTAGGAAACAAAGGAGAGGTGTCAACGTAAAGAACCTGGTGTTGGAATATATGGCAGTTTGAGGAACTAGACAATGCATTCATTTATTCTGCATATACACAAGGTTTTCAGGACTCCTGAGACGTTTTCAGACATGAACTCTGCAAAATGTCCCGGGCCCGGAGCGCAGCAGCAGATTATCTGAGTCAAAGAAAAACAGAGAAATATCTGGAACTTTGAGGCGAGAGGTGGCGTGGTGGGCGGAGCAGCCGGAAACCTGGTGTCTGGGGTTTAAATATTGCAACATGAGGAATAAAGATTTTTTTTTCGTACAAGCAGACACAATAAATTATGTATGTACCAATTTATTCCACATGCTACATTCTAGGGAGGAATCGGCTGTTTTAAGCTTCTTATGAGGGATAAAAAAAAACTCCTGGAGACTCGCCGTCAATAAAAGTTGGACATGGAGTGTCCCTCTGAGGACGGAGAGTGTAAAAAGCTAGCATGTAAGTGTGGATGACAGGGAGGAGGATCTCTCAGTACGCAAGCCGGGTGTGTTCTTGAACACCTGGGGGACAGTGTGTACTGCCCAACATCAAAGACCCGCACACACACATACACACACACACACACACACACATGCTGCTCGACAGTGGAGATGAGAGCTCCTCATTCCACTGATGTTGCTGCTGTTTCGGAGGCAGCATCTGGCACAAATCTCGCAGCGGCCTGATCCCTCGGTGGCAGGGAGTGGCAGCGAAGGGCTCAGCCTTTATTCTCTCGCACAGAGATAAGGCAGCGCCGCAAATCTCCTCAAAGGCTCCTCTTTGTGCATCAGTGATCGCCCTCCTTTTCATGCAGTGTGCAACAGCCCCAGGTCAGGAGCCCGCACACAGGCCTCCTCCGTGATCAATGCTCAGGACTCCTGCTCCTCTGAGGAGGTGACACTGACCTTTAGGCAGTAGCTTGCATTGTGCAAACTCATCGCAGGACGGTTGTCATGGTTATTCCTTTTTGCCGATGAAACAACAAATTGCAATTCAGCTTCTCAATCAGAATAAATCTCACTTGAGTTTCTCTCCATTTAAAATTTCTGTTTGTCCAAACGTTTCCCGCTTTAAAAAGAAGGTCAATCCGTTTCCAGTTTCCTTTTAGAATCTACTTGACTTTGGTGAGAAACAAACACCAGCAGTTTCCTTCTGTATTTACTTTGCAAGTTTGTTCTAATATTTGCATTCTAGTGTCCACAAAAACTGGAATCTGAGATCTGAGCCTCTGAGTTGATGCTTTTCAAGAGATCTGCTGAAACTCCCTGAGCGCCCCGCTCAACCTGCACGACTTACAAAAACATGTTGCCGTGCTGGAATGTTTCCCCACTAGTTTTTGGGGGTTTCTCCTCATCTTCCCCTCCTTTTGAAAGAATCGCTGATCACTCCCGCTGGTTAGCAGCGTCTTCGGCAGCTCCATTAATTTTTCATCATCGCGCCCGGTGGGTGAGTCTTCATTAAAGGAGCAGCGTCCATGTTTTATTTATGCTTGTTTCTGATGTTCAGCCGTGAACTGCAGCTTGTTCTCGTCGATAGAGCCCCCCCCCCCATCTGTAGAGCTGCTGGGCTCTGACATGCAGGTTGCTCCACAGCCACAGGACGGCTAATTAAAGGTCAACAGGCTAAACACTGTATCTACATCAAGGGGCTGCCGGTTCCTTCAGGTCACAGCAGAACAAAAACAAATTTGTAGAATAAGCCCAGGGCTAGAAACAGATTATCTAATTATACCAGACCGGATCCAAGAGCCGTGGTCATACGCCGGCCTATTACCCGGAGGCTGGAGAGGCCTGAGTCCCTGAAAGTGGATGCAGAGGAACCGCTGAGTATAATTCTGTTTCCATTTCCAACACAAATATCAATTCAGGGATCTTTGGACGAAACAGTGACCACAGGTTTGGAACAACTGATGAACCGAACATGCAACATCCAACTTTGCAGCAGAAATTGACATTTGTTGTTAGACGGCATCATTGGGTCTGTCTTTGTCTCTTATTAAAAGTGTATGAAAGACGAGTCATTAAGTTAATGGGGGGGTCAGGTACCAGGTCTGTTATTGTAGCTCTAAAAATAGGAGACCTTTCTCTCAATCAGCCCTCTGACGACAGCACGCCGCTGCACTCCAACAAAGGCCTTCTTATCCCCGTCCCTGTGGTCGTCGTCATCAGAGCGCCGCATATCCTCGAACGCCACAAACCCGCAGCCAAGTCAATCAGCTTTCCCTCAACCAGCCAGCAGGTAATCACTTCCAGCTCCATTCCCAGAAAGTTTTATAATCACAGCAGGCCTATAGAATATATTATGTTAGGCTCTTTTTCCTTCACTGGATCGTAGTTAAAGTAGATATACACAGGACATTAAGACAAAGCTGCTGGACAGAATACAACTGGTTATGTCTCCAAGAAGGATGTCTACAATAAGTTCAAGTTGTCTTACAACCACCAAAACACAATGACTCTTGATCAGGGCTCGTACAGAAGACGTTAAATTGAGGATATCAAAAAGGTGGAAATCTCAAGAAAGAGGCTTTTTTTTTGCTCATTACTCCTCTCTGCTGTTTCTTCAACACCAGGTGATTCTTCCTGTCTCACCGCTCACTGCCGACCCACCATCTCCTCCCATTCAGGATGCTGCATGACATTTCAGTTTCCAGCATCCTGCTGCCGCCTCCTCTCACTGTGGGGATCCAGTCCCGCCTCCCGCAGAGAGGGCGGTCCCTGTTTCACACGTCAACGCCACGTAAATAAAATAACAGTCACCGATCCTACATTTGACCTCCACCTGCCAAAGACAAAAGCACATGTTTCTATCTTGAGTAACAGAGTCCCTTTGTTTGTGGAGCTAATCCCAGATAGCAGGTTCTGTTTCTCATGGGAACAGTGAAGGAGTCGAGCGCTGACTCAAGGTCAGCAGATTACACCACGGGGGTGTTTCTGTGGTAACTCCTCTCCTTTGACAGAACTGTGCGCCGACAGTGGGAGAGCCTGAGGAGGACGCCCACACATCAATCTCACTGGAAGAAAATCTTCTGTTTAGTTTAGCTCCACGTGCACATACAGTCCCCTGGAACCTCGGTTTATAGGATGTGAAGGAAGCAGCGTCACAATCATTTATGTAAACAGACTGAATCTATTCAACCCACCCCCTCACAATGAGTTGTCTCTGTTTTTACATAAAGATCTGAGACGATTAGCTTTAATGGTGATTGCAAGACAATGCCTCCATGACACACCCTCAGAGAAATCACAAACAACTTCCATCGCCCTGTGTGTGTGTGTGTGTGTCGTCTGCGATACTCGGCATGTTTCTGAAGCCTGTGTCTGTTTGTGTCATCACAGTTTATTAGCATTCAGCCAGCGCCCGTCATACAACAAAGGCCTATTTGTGCATTCCCTCTCCTTTTATCCCATCTCTCCCAGACATGAGACGAGATGTGGGGCGGGCGGGCGTGCCACACCTAATTCACCGGGATCAAAACGGCAACCCCCCCGCCCCCTGTCCGTCACCCCCTGTGAAGCCCCCCCGCTGAGAACCTTAATGCTCTCAAAGAGAATATCAGAGTGATCACAGGTGCACGGCTGCGTTAATGAAGAGGGGCTACTACCCTGTGCCCGGGCTGGTCCGACACACGCACTCTCTAACGTGTGAGAGGCCAGGTGTGCAAACGGGCTGAATTCCAAATACCTCACAAATTGGGAAGCGGTGTCTTTTTTTAGAAGAATGTGACAGAAGCCTGGATCACGTACAGACACATGTTCAGGTGAAAGTGAGAAGAAAAACATCCAGGAGCATGAAAATGATTTGAGTTCTAATGCCACTGAACCATCATTAAAGCACAAAAGGGGTGTCTCCAGACTGGGGGAGTCTCGGTCACGGAGGCTGTTCTCAAGAGAGATATGAAACCCAACCCTGAGCGTCAGAGTTGAAGACCAGATGTGTTTATCAGGTTCTAAAATGTTAGTAATCCTGCGTTGCAGCAGCCGGCCACGAGCTGAGCTGCAGCAGACGTTTATTTCTCCATTTTGAGTTCCTGACAGAACTCGGATCAGATCTGACATCTGACCACACATGCATGCAGCTGTTCTGAGGCAGGAGGCAGATAAGATAAGATCTGTGCATGATGGTTATACTGCTGTCCTGGAATCTTATCAGAGCAATCAGCCAGCCACTCTGCAGCTGCTCGGCCGCAGCCGAATCATGAAAATAAGAAGAAAAAGATTGGAGGCCCAGATGAAACCTCTGGACGTCAGTGTTTTGTCTGGGTAATCAGTAAATCATTTGTTTGCTGAGCTGCGAGATGCTGGGTGAAGGGCAATTACTCGCAAGTTAAGCAGAGCTCAGCCCAGACAGTGGCAGGGGGAAGGCGGGGGGTGGGGGGGGGGGACGCCTGCGGAGGGGGGCGGGGATGGGAAGCAAACAAAGCACGTGTGGGAGTTAGCTACTGGATGACTGCAGGCATTCAGAACCACTGCACAGCCGTTTATACGACTTTACAACCGCTGGGAGGTATTGTGACAACAACCATGTTGTCATCTGAACGGCCGGGCGGGCTCCCTCCTGCAGACACCACCTTCCTCAAAGTACTGAAACGAACGGCAGCGATAGTTTTAAAGTGATTTTCAGATCTTTTCTGTCCACGCCTGAGTCTTTTCCCTGAAATCGTTCATCACACCGGATGAAAACAAACCAAGAAAGGAATAACGAGGGGTTAAAGCATAGCCTCCTCCCTGGAGCCAATCAGCACGATTCTACACGACAATAAAATCAATGGCTCACTCCGCATTTAGAGGTGTTGCAGAAAAAGGAATTAAATGCCATGGTGGCGTCTTTGAAGTGCCTGTTTTATCTCAGCATTGGTCCCAAGCCCATTAACGATGGGTTTTTCCATTAACAGAAATAGCAAATAGTCAAATCTGAGAAGCTGAAACCAGGTTAGCGTTATCCCCACTGGATGGACCACTTTATTTTAAAAAAATCGACCGATGACGTGCGCCGGCTGTGCTGTTTGCATCGCAGCTCCTCCACATGACCTGCGTCGTTGTGTTCATGTAAACACGGCGTGTGAGAGTCGCGGGTTCAAAACGCGCTCACCTTCAGCCGCGTCTCACAGATCTGACACTCCTGTATTTTCACAACAAACTTGCCGCTTATTTCACGTCAAAACACGGCCCCCTCGTCTCGGGGGAACAACGCCCCGCTTTCTCTCCCGACGTGAGTCGGACACAGTGAATATCTGTGCTCGCAGCTCGTGAGCAGCCGCATTGTTTGATAGGAGAGAAAGTGGCGAGCAGCCTCTACGCCTTCTTTATCTTGATCTCCAGACTGGGAGACTCCAGTTCTCAGGACTTAGCAGACAATATCCACTACTTGTTTCAGGCACTCGGACGTGGCGTGCCAAGACCTTGAGTCGGGAGGCCGTGGTTATGACTGGGTTCCAAATCGTCCAGTGGTGGTGTCCTGCTGGGCGGGGGGGGGGGGGGGGGGGGGGGGGGGGGGGGGGACAGAGGAGATGTCACGTTGACACAAGCAGCTGTGAACAATAGGCCTGCCCCCCCGACCCACTGTTCCCATGCTGTGGTGGACAGGCGCAGCTGGGAAGGGGAGAGGGGCTCCCAAAAAAACACCTGTGGGCTTCACATCCATCAAGTGATTTGTGGGAAGAAGTGACTGAGCAGAACAGAGGAAGGAGGGAGAATGAGGGCGAGTGAGAGGAGAGCTGGTGCGTGTGTGTGGGCAGGGGGGTACAATTTAAAAGAGTGTTATCACAGGACCACACACAATGGAGCGATTGTGTATTTCCCTCTCACACACACCTGTGCACCCATAAAAACATCTCACACTTCCTGTAACTCTCCCCCCAACTTCAAACTTCATTAACTGCGTTAGAACTAACTCCTTTGTTTATTCTAAAACTTTTGTTTTGATTTCCTTCTGACTCCAACGATTCAACCAAACCAACAACCAGAGATTTGGCAGAGATAACCGACCACCAGATGAAGAAACTCCCACAGGAAATTAATTGTACTGCAATTAACGAGGCCACTCCCCCCTCACTAACGATGTTCGTCACAGGTACGGGACAACACACTGCAACCACAATATTAGTCAACGTCTGAGGCAGCAGCTCGGCACGTGAATGAGAATCCAGATGAGACGAAGGTTTTTGCGCTGACACTCATAAATTAGGTTCCGGGAGAATCCTGCGGTGGGAGCGCTTCTCTTTGATTAGGCAGTTAATCTTTTAACAGTGTGCGATATCAGGGCTGAGGGTGTGGGGGAGGATCTGATATTTAAGCATCTCTTTATCCTCCGGCTTTTGACATGTCAAGTTCAAAGATCCAGACCAGTCGCCTTGATCTTTGAGCTACGACGACCCAGAGTATTACCCAGCAGCCCCTGACCGGCCCCACGCAGGCGAGTCAGTACACAGGGAGTATTATTAAGTCTGATTTTGTGAGAGTCTGTAAACAGGCGTTTGATGTTTGCTCCTCGTGCTAAGGTCGGACCTGTAATCCAGTCGGGGCTGTGTTTTCTCTGGAATGAAATGCTCACTGAAAGCTCGAGTCTGAACTAATTCAATTCAACTTATTCAATTAGGACACTTTCCCAAGCGCCCCACAACTGCTCTTGCTTTGATTCTCGGAGACAAATATGAAAGTGGGTTTAATCTCTACGATAAACACGAGTGATGAATGTTCTGCTCCACTGTTGTTCCACTTCATGATGAGTCTGATTAACGGGAGCCAGAGACAGACACGTACCAAAAACAACACCAGCAGGCGGAAAGATAGATGAAATTGACCTTTGGACCCATCACAGTGTGATGAAGTCATGGTAACGTGAAACGTTTGAGCCATATACAGGCATTTCATTTACCTTATACATGACTTATATGGGGTTATAAACACATATAAGAGTTTCTCTTTGCATCTGTCAACAGCTGTAATCTCTCCTGGAGAAATCTGTTCACGGAGATTAGAGTAAAATACAATACTCTTTAATGATGTCATTAGAGCCTGGACGATATATTTTTGGAGGCACATTCCTGATATTTTCCTAGAATGTTGTCAACCAACCGTGGAAAAGAGAAGTGATTTTAAATCAAAATGAAATACAAACACTGTGAAGTGCTCACATCAGCTGAAAACAGTCCGAGGAGCAAGGTAAGAACACAGTCACTGTGACTGAAAGTGAAAAATTAAGTTTATTCAGCAAATTTAGTTGTAAACTAGTTTGAAGTCTTTTAAAGTTTTGATGTTTGGGAGTTTTCTGAGGTGAGGCTGCATCTCTCACCATGAAAAAGTCGCCACAGTGGAAACCCGGACTGAGGCACTGTTGATTTTACACATGAGAATCGGTCGACTCGCCATGAAGAATCCAACCTAGCCGGTGGAGACAGTTCAAAAGCTCCGGCTCGAAGGAGAACATTTTATTATGAGGAAGCTTCCAATACAAATCAGGCCTGTGGAGTTTGAACGATCACACAGGCAGGAATGCATTGTGGGAAGTGTAGGATCCAGAGTCTAACAGGCTGGTGATTCTGTCAGCCAAAGGCTTACGGAGCTTATAGACTCACAAGAACTTCTTGTTTCAAGACTCTGACACTTCTTTCCAAGCTCAACGAGCCCAAGATAAATCCACTCCAACCCAAACCGACTCCAGGCTGATGTTTTCCTTGAGAACAAGTAAAGCCCGACTGGCCTGGCTCTTTGGGTTCTCAGATAAACACACTCCATCCTTGATGATGACAAACTACTCTTAATTCAACGATCGGGTCTTAAAAACAGCCGCCAGCTCATTCAGGACTCTCTCCCGTCTGAGTCGCATTAGCTGGACGTTCAGTTAATTAAGATGCGACTCATTTGCAAGATTGATGAAGGAGGTGTCGTGTTGTAATTCGAACCATCATCATTTTGGGATTAAGATGATCTTCTCCTGTAGCTGCGGGTTAGAATGAGAACTGGAATCACTCGAAAACCTGTCAAGATTCGCTTCCCCCATAAATCAACCTATCTCCATCTGGGGCAAACGAACGGGGGGAGGGAAGGGGAGGCAGGAGATGTATGTTGCTGTCACGGAACATTTCAGCCGCTGGGTAACAGGCGCTGCGCGGTGGTTAGGTTCAGCCATTAAGAGCTACCGATCTAAATGACACTCGCAGTGGGCGGCGAGGAGCCGCATCAACAACTGGCCGTCAGGAGCGGCTCGAGAAGTGAGGAACCTGCAGCCGCCTGTACTTACTGTACATCTCCGTTAATGGGCGCGCCACACACGGCCAATAATAAACACCAGTGTGTGTCCTCGGGCCGGTCGATAACAGTGTTCCTGGACTCTGCTGGGCAGCAGATGCCAAGCTGGCTGGAGGTGGAGGAAGCCCATGGCGTCACGACTCCTCCAGCCCTGCAGGGGGGGTTTGCAGAGTCAGATATTTGTCTCCGGCACGTCCACCTGACAACGGTATTTTGGGAAACGGCGTTCAAAAGAAACTAGCTGCACTGACTCAGGTTAATTTATAGTGTTATTGCACGATTCACACTGACACCCTCGGTACAATAAGACTCTCAGGCCTGCACTCTGAAGAGCCATCATTTATTAAGTGAGACTCCAGGTGGGGTCTGTTAAATCAATGCTGCTGCATATTAGATAACCGTGACACATGCTACAACTTCTACATGCGGCTAATCCCTCCTCCAGAGCAGTGGGTCGCGATACTAAAACCCTGCTAACGGAGTTAATTCACTCGTGGCTGCAGTTCTATTCATAACCATCACCGGTGGTAGCGTGCCCGCTTTCAGGGTCGATTTCACAACAAGGCGAGAAAAAGAGCTCAGACGTTTTGTTTCGGTGACGTCATCCATGGGAGGGGGGGTGCAGGGGCGGCCAGATGCCCAAAGCAGCTGCAGGCGGCGGACTGACAGCACGATCTGCTTCCGATGTCGGAGGAGCTAAGATGAGATTCATGTTCTTGTTTTTACCTCCAGAGAAAAACACTGAGATGTTTTATTCTGGCTGCCGCGGCTCAGAGGAGCATTAAAAGGACAAAAGCACCAAGACTCTGAGTCGAAGTTAAACAACAGAGAGTTTGATTCATCACATTGCATGTGGTAATACACACCAATCTTAATTTGCTTAAAGCCCAACACTGGCTGCCAGAGAGCTGGGTTGCTTTTTCCAGATCTTATTTTTTTCTTTTTCGAGTTAGTAATGAACCTCCCGGTTGGTGTGATGCTGAATTAAATGAAACAACAATGTCTTTAAATCATATTTCTGGTAGAAAACAGAGTTACAGCCATTAAAACATCTCCAGCAAAGACAGGGTGACTTTTACCCTCGGCTCTGCTTCTGCCATCAGCCCACAAGGTGCTTTCCAACACTGTAACCACAAACTTTATCTTTATAATTTCAAATCAATCCCAGATGGGGGTTCAGGGAGTCTTCAATGCAGTCCCTCCAGTTTTTGGGGGGGAATGTTAGTTTTGTTTGGATCCTTGACACTTCTTTATTCTTAAATGGCAGTTATAGAAAAAGCCCCGTGGGGCAGATTCCAGGCCCTAAACTTGAGCTGAGGAGGTGGATCACATTACAGCTTTCATCAGACACGTCTTCAAAAGACACTGGCTGAGTTTGGCAGACTCTAAATTGCCCCAAAAGTCAACCCTGCACCGGGGCTCCTTAATAAATCCTGTCTGTGACTTGGACATTAGCCTTAAGGGTCGTGATTCTTATCTGTGAACAAAGCCCGTTATCACGTTCCACATCAGTGCTGCTGACATTTCACACAGGCGTCTACCGCAGCTTCGCCGCGCAATCGTCCTCCGTCACACACGTCTGCCGCCACGATGAAGAGAAAAAAAGACGAGACTGGAAATGTTCCAGCTGGATTCCGCTGCCCCATCAACAGTTGCTGCTGGTTTTGCTTCACCAGACGCATTTTCTGCTTGTCTAAGTTCTCCCGAGGGACGTTTAACAAAGAGATCAGCCCTCGGGGGAATCTGGCATCCAGAGTTCCCTGGATCCACAAAGTGAGCAACAGAAAAAGACCAAAATAATTAGGGCTGCTCTATGAATCAGCTGAAGGGCTGGAGCACCACACAAAGCATGAAATGTGAGCTAAAGCTGGCCCTCAACCATCAGACTGATCGCCTCTGGGGCCGGGGTACGATTCACGGCCCTGACACCAGACTCTGCTCAAACCAGACCATTCCACGTCAGCCCGGAACCTATAGCTGGTTGCATGAATCCAAATAATGAAGAGACTAATCAGGAAGAAGCCACCAGCCTGGCAGATGCATGGTTTATCCACGGCATGGCACAGCCCTTTAGCTGAGAGAGAGACGAATGAAAGACGCTCTGCTTGGCCCCGAGGTCTTCATGCATATTCATGTGCACATGCACACACTGAATGTAGACATGGCTCCTCACCGTCAAAGTCGCTCCTGATTTAAACCCGCTTCATTTTAATTTGATGACAGATGCCAATGCAAGTCTCTGTGACAGACAGGCGACCGGCACCGTGCCAGACGTCTGCAGCTTCGCCGAAGGACACAAAACACAGAGTCGCAAAAAGAGACGACAAGAACATTCCACAACGTATACGTCCGGGGGAGGAGGCGGGCTGTTGTCCGCTGGTTTGTTTGTCAGCAGGATTACTGGATGGATTTCCATAGAACTGAGTGAAAGGACGGGACTGATGGGATGGGATCAAAGTAATGGTTTTGTGAAACTTGGAGAACGCCCTCGAGCATCTTGGGTGATCTTGAGTTATTTCACGTCGCTGTCCTAATAATTCACTTTCACGTTTCAGGGATTTAACTCAGCCTCTGTCCAGAGGAACCCAAAAAGCACCTGTGGTATTGACGATTGTGTTACCGTCGTCATCCGCTCATCGGATCACTCTGGAACCCGACCCGGGCCATGAGCTGCATATTACACCTCATTACTTTCGCAGCCTCTTCAGGCCCAGGTGACAGAGTCTGACATAACTCGAGGAGAACAAAAGAAATCAGAGGAGTGGACATTCCTCTGCACAATGACGTGGAGCAGGGGGAAGCCTCCAGCAAACACCGGAGACAAGTCAGTGGCATCTGCTTTGTTTCACCAGGAAACTCACCTCAGATCCGTTACCACAGAGCAGCCTCGCAGACACAGGTGAACCCTCTAACCGGTGACATAGTGCTGAGGTCACATTTCTCACACACACACACACACACACACTTCAACACCTCAGGATTTAAAGGGGCTTCCAGGGGCTTCCAGGGGCTTCCAGGGGTCAGGGGGCGGAAAACAAACAAACTTCAAGACTCATATCAGATGTTCAGCCAGACTTTCAAAAAAATACTGCTAATGACTACTAATATACTAATACTACTAATATGGAAACTGCTTAACATTTATATAAACTTCTGTACAAACCATCTCCAATTGGATCTATCAATAAAAAATAAGTAATAATACAATAAAGAACAACCCCCACGATCCTTCACTGCATCCTCAAACTATGTCTTCTCGTTATTGTCTTGATTGCAGCCAAAATATTCTATGTCTCACCTTCTACTTATCATCACTAACTTAAATCGCTCCTCCGTATTTGCCATCACATCAGTATCGATTTTAATGATGTTATTCAAAATTATATTCCATCATTTTTTATCTAACCAAACCCAACTGGTCTGAGCAGACTGTTTTAGAACTGGGCACCAGAATCGGCAGAGTCCTCCCGCCTCTAATGAACTGCTCGAGAAAATCTAGGCTCTCCATGTGGGTGGCATGTTGTTCGGTGCCAGCGTTTATGAGCCAACGCTCCATCAACTGAAGCACAATTAACGAGCTTCGACTTTACACAGAGATTATTACCGACACTGGACGAGATCAGAGCTGGTTTGAATTTTAAACACGTTTATCGAGTTAATCTCAGTATGCATCGAGCCTGGTCCCGTGTCCTCCTGCAACAACCCCAGCAAAGCAAATATTCCCAGGCAGAAGAAAGACGAGGGGGCGAGAGGTGTTCGAAGAGACAGACATTGGGGGGTGGGGGCAAGGCCTCAGAAAAGGCGGGAAGGAGGCGAAGACCATTGTGGTGTTGGATTTCTATGAAACGTGAGCCGCTGCTTGTTGGCCCCTCACACACCAGAATGTGCCGTGTCCGCCGGGTCGGGGCATCAGGTGTGTGCAGCTGCTGGTTAAGCTCTGTTTGCAGGAAGGAGAAGCTTCTGAATGGAGGCAATACTCAGGGGTGGTTATGTGTGTGTGTGGTTTTTTTTTTTGTCTCTCCCTCTGGCACTGATGGGACTCCTGCCAGACTTGGATCGCACCATGTGCCCCACAGATGGGCCGCTCCAAATATGAAGGGACGACATGTACAGATGGTCAATTCTGCCCGAGCACTGTTTTCAGACAAATCTGCTCGAGACTGAAATACGACTAATGAATACCTGATTTTAAAAACAAAGAACTGTCTCTCACACACACACACACTACCTGTTGTATATCAAGTGGCTGTAGGACGCATGACTACATGTTGTCCTCTGCCTCACAGTATTATGATGGAAATGCTGAAATCGGATTGTTTCTTTGTCCTTTTTACAATCATAATAAATGATTGAAGTACTAGTATTAGATTTTTATCATCATATTGGAATAAAAACCCAAAAAAAGGCAAAGCAAAGCATTTATCAATGTGAATATTTGAAAATATTTCCCTATCTATGACCTTGTTCCAAGTATAAACTGATAAGGCAGGAGACAGAGGCTGTGGCTCTCACTGTTATGGTTTTTAGTTCAGATTAATTTGAGGTGAATCATGCAAACATCAATCTGTGCTCGGACATTTAATCTGCAACTGAAACAAGGATGGCTCCGGTCATGCTGCTCCAAGACATCATCTCATCTGATTCTCAACGTGACAACAAGTGAATTATCGTTCCGGTGACTGAAACACGGCAGCAGCAGGTTGGATAACATCGGAAACTAAAACCACGTCATACAGCCGACGAGCTCATTACCAGATTGAGCTGAGGTGACGATGACGGATTGATCACGTCGTCTTTGTAATTAATCAGCCACATGCTTTCAGCCAGGAGGATGTCACTCAACGTTGTACTTTACTTAGAGTATTGAATTCTGTGCTATTATAAATCGTTAGTCCACAACTATGCGTTCATTTACTAGGCTCTTAATGTGAAACATCCTGATTGACAGCTGAGACGGGCTCATGATTGGGGCGGGGCATGCATCAGCAGGAACTTCTTACCGGCGTTATCCCTGATTGGCCGCAGCTCAATCCCCGCCCACTCTGGGGTTTTCACAGTCTGAGAGAAAAGAAGCTACTTGAGCTGAAACTGAAGATCCCAAACATGTCTTCACTGTTATAAAAAAAGCAAAATCAGAAGCGTTCGCAACCAGCCAGAACATCCCAGGACTCCTCGGGCTGAACCTCTGGGACAGATGTTGCCAAGAGATGACTCTGGGTCTGTGCAGCAGGAATTGGGTCTCCTCCACCCCACACCTCTGCATTCATCACGCTGAACTCGCAGCACTGTACAGAAATAATCAATCCCCAGCAAGCGGTGGAGCCAAATCCAATATTTGGGACTGAAAGAGGCTTTTAAGAAGTGAAACTCTCAGCACTCTCCCTCTGCAGCGGAGCCCCGCAGCACTCCTGGTACTTCTTTGAAAAAGAAATAAATACAGAAAAAATAAATATATAAGTGTGGAGCTCAGTGTTGCAGGAGACATTGTTCACGTTCCTGACACAGCGTGATAAGTGTTAAGTGCTCTGGTCCCTCACGGGCTCCTCACAACGTTCCACCATCTTTTCCTGCATCGGCTCTTCTGGACTGAATTTAGCTTATCAGCTGTATGTAGAAAAACAATCTTCTCCTCGGTTCTCTGCATGGATTCATTTTTATTCCATCTGCGGTGAGTGATGTACTCGGTGTGAACACACCAGGCAGAGATGTTCTGGGCAGTTCTTCAGCACCTAAAGTCGATACTGGAGAAATTCCCTCCCAGAAGGCCGGGGATCAAACTACAGAGGCAGCTGCTGGATATAAAATCCCACTCAAACATCAACCATTCCACCGGCTGCAAATACACTACACATGCTAAGACAAGGCCCTTGAAAACCCTTCAGTCGAGGCTTAAGGGTGGATGTCAGTTCTGCTCCTGCCAGCTCAACAGCTTTGATTTTCCAAAACATGTCTGGGATGCTCGGAGCAAACGCGAGCTTTAAACTCACACTACAAACAGAAAGAACCCAGCATCCACAACAAGGCAAATGCAAACACAAACAGTTTCAGTTGAGAAAAAAAACCAGAATGTGATGCTTCATTTGGTTTTGTCCACAGAAACCAGTGACAGAATATATTAAAACGAGTTAATTCAATACCGTCTGATTGCCTCTGTGGTGGCATACACGTCGGGTGAATTACTTTACATATGCTTAAAGTTAAAATGAGGAAACATTTAAAAATAAAATACCACAGGGATCAAACAGCGCACTCTCTTTAATGAAAACAATGAGCCAATACATTAGATTACATGGCTGTCATGGCCGGCTATCACTCAGGCGGAGTCCCTAATCCCACACGAACAACTGCTGCCAACAGCTGCACACTTCCTGCCACATCCAGACATGCCCGGCAGCAGCAGCAGCGCCGCAGCAGCGCAGCGCCGGCATCCCGGCCGGAGACAGATGAAGGAGAGGTCAGGGACCACCACCGTTATTTACATTCAGGGCATTCACCCACTGTGATACCACCCGACTCTGT
The DNA here is from genome assembly GCA_016785235.1 of Pseudorhombus dupliciocellatus. Lineage (NCBI taxonomy): Eukaryota > Metazoa > Chordata > Actinopteri > Pleuronectiformes > Paralichthyidae > Pseudorhombus > Pseudorhombus dupliciocellatus. The sequence goes on along the minus strand of JAFBJW010000183.1, from coordinate 1,868,951 downwards.
TTCACAAACTTGACTACTTCAGTAAATCGATTTAAATCTTAATGAATAATAACATGAACTGGTTTTCCAAATCCTTTGAGAACATTTGAAATCAATACAACCAGAGTAAAGTGTTCTATGTCTCTATGTCTCTAACTTATCTTCGGAGATTTGCTTCATCTCAGATATCAGGTGAAACCCATCAGAAGAACCACCTCAGAGACTGAACAGTGAAGCACAGTGAGCCAGTTATCTAAATATAGCCTGATAACCAGATTCTTTAGAAATCTGGTTTCCAGTTGGTAAAACAGCCAGATTCTTTAAGGTCCACATTATGGGCAAATGCACTTAAGGATAAAAGTATTTCACCATGATCTGAACTACGCGACCCCGTCGTCCACGTCTACCTACTTTCTGTTCTGTAAATCTCGTCATAAAAGCCTTGCGCTGCTCTGATTTACAGCCCGGACCACTTGCCCATTCCTGTCACACAACACGGCTATCACACTGATGGAACACGGGGCTGTGGGATCAATAGAGCCGGGAGCACAATGCATCATGTTTGGGTTTCTTCTCGTGCTCGGGATGGATTCATTTCCATACGGCAGAAAGGCTTTTAGCCACAAATTGTATTGGGGTAAGTGCCCTTCGCCGAGCATTAGGGAGGAGTTCCGTTCTGACGGAGGATCTCTAAAAAGGTCGGGGGTCTCTATCGGAGGCCGGCGGTCTAATCCAAAAACAGACGGCTTTACTCCCGTCTCCCGAGGAGGTAGAGGGGAGATGAGGATTAAATAGAGGTAACCCAATTAAGACTGGGCTGATGGAGTAAAAAAACAGGGATTTAGGGGAAAAAGAGGGATGAGGACAGGACGGAGTGAGTGTTGTCCTGTCGTGAGAGACGCTGGACGACGGCCCCCGTCTGATTACGTGGAGTAAAGCTTGCTCGGGTTAAGTAATCCATCTGTGACACGGCTCCATGTCTGTGTTTACTGTCAGCCTCACCTGTTGCTGCCTCCGCTTCCTCCCCTGAATCTCTCTGTTCATTAACAACATCCATCCTTTCCTGACCCCCACACCCCTCCTCCTCCTCCTCCTCCTCCCCCCCTCCCTCCCCTGCTGCCTCAGCTGCCACTGCAGCGCTACCGCCTGGAAATACTCAGAGCAGATTCATGGGATGGCTGATCGCGGGCCGGCCAGTCCGGCTCTGCCACTTGTGTTTTCTTAGATTTCTGGGGGCTCTGTTGATCAGATACCTCCCACCAGGCGCTGTCTCTGCACCTCCTTCCTCCCGTGCGTGAGGAGGAGGAGGGGGCTGTTCACAGATGGGGCCATTGTCAGAGTCAATGTTTTTCATGGGGAAGGGGGGGAGGAGAGAGGGTTAAAGAAAATCAATGCACCACACAGCTCCACCACCAATTATGACTTGACTTGTCTGAAATAGTGAAAAGTGGCGGAGTAGCGTGGTAAAACGGTAACAATGGCAAGCAGGGCGCTTTTGTTGGTGAAAGCAAAGAAGGAAATCCACTCACATGAGTTTAATTCTTCTGATAATCCACTGTCCTGAATTGGTTTAGCCAATAACCATCCCAATTACCTGAGGCTGAGTCTGCTGGTTCTGCTGGTTCGCCCCTCGTGGGAACGGCTGGGTTTCTAAAGTCCTGACCTTAGTTAGCCCTCCGCCGGCTGCCAGTCATTAAGATGACCGACCAAACAAATATACAGTTGATGATGGAAACCTGAGGAAAACTGCACAAAAATGACCTTCAAGACCTTCAAAAGCTGCATGATTAAATCTGTGATTGAAGGGGTCACTAGTTGTCAAGTCTAAAGAAAAAAATTACACCACCAGGCTGACGGGGGTGTGGAGACAGGTGTGGTTAACTGTCTGTCCCACCCTCCTGGAGAGATGGACTCCTCACAGCAATTAAACAGAAGGTTCCGGAAGAAGACGGTGCCTCCCACAGGAAACACATCAGAATGTCCTCAAGACATTTTTTAAGAAACTAAAACAGAAGGAGACATTTGAGGATGTGACCTGTGTGACCTTTGGGAGATTAATGGAGAAGATCACTCACTTACCTTCATTATAAATTATTGTTATTAACACCAACCTAAACCCCAAAATACGAAAATATTAAATGTTACATGATGGGACATTTTGTCCCCATAACATCAAACTTTATGGGGACATTTTAAGGTGTTAAAAATGAGGTGTACACTGATAATTATTATAATAAACATAACCTGACCCATAGATAACTTAAACACATGTCTTCACATGAGTGATTCACCTGATCTGAGTTTTCCGGAGCTTCTTGTCCCCAAATTATAAAAACAGATTTACATGAAGAGTGCACGCCCACGCACGCACGCGCACACACACACACACACACTGAGCTGCTGGAACTGATGCTCGCTCCTGTGGTTTCATGTGAACGGCTCTGGGTCCACGCATGTCCTCGCCACTCATACTCAGACATGTCTTTACGGGCTGACCCAGAATCTGTCCAACACGTCCTGACAGGCTGCTGCTGTTGCCTGGTCGGTTAATTGACGCCTGAACTGACTCAATTACGCAGTTACGAATTGCACGTTCTCACAAAGTGCGCTCGGTGAGCTTCAGGTGGGAACTGATGAAATCCAACACGCGCGCATTTCACTAAAGGTAAATCACGTGTTGTTAGAATTAAATACGCACTCTTTTTTAACGGAGACACGAAACTTTGCCGGAATGGGGAACATCTCCTTCAAACAGTCTCAGTGCGGAGGAAATGAAGCCGAGAGAAGGCGGCACGTGCGAGTTTGGGCTTTGGGAGAAACTCACCGCTGGAGCTGAGGAGGCAGAGATGGAGGAGCAGAAGGAGCGGGAGGAGCCGTCCGTGCGCCATGGCTTCGCTGCTGCTGCGCGTCCGCGTAACAGTCCGACGGAAAAGTGAGCGGAGGAGCGAGCACGAGAAGTTGCAGCAGGAGGAGGAGGAGGGAAGAGGAGGTGGGTGCGAAAAGGTGGGAGAGAGAGAGAGAGAGAGAGAGAGAGAGAGAGAGAGGAGGAGGGGCTCAATTAAGGTCTCAGTCTGGCGGGCTCCTCCTATTGTTGCTCTGTGTGTGTGTGTGTGTGTGTGTGTGGCAGTGCCCCCCACACACACGCGCACACGCACGCACACTTCTCCCCGGTGGAATGTCCGTCAGGTCGGGACTGAATAATCGTCTTATCACACTGGAGGCGGAGCTCAGGTCAGTGATTGACATGATGGAGTCTGAAATTTGATTTTTCACGGTTTGTGGGCGGTGCAGCGGTGAGAGGGGGAGGAGTCTGCACCCCACAACGTGCGTCATCTTTCATCTTGCACTTGATGGTAAAGTTGAGGATGATCAAGTTTTGAATGTTTTGAATCACTTGGTTTCTGTTGTTGAAGCAGCTCTGAGTGTTGCCACACGCCCTCATGTCTTTGTTGACATTTAAACTGGTCAGTACTGGTTTCAGAGGACAGACGACGTTTGTTTACCTGCGCCCCGCCATCATCACCTGCTTCTGCCAACACCGGTCAGGGCGGGCTCAGAGTTACAAAGCTGATCCTGTTCTTCTCTGTTTCTATGGAGAACGTTAACGAACCAGCTCACTTTAATATTAGAAGCAACATCAACTTCAACACTGGTGCAACTGTCCTCCTGTTTTGTCCTTAACTTCCATCTCCCCTTGTTTAATTCCGTCTCCACTTCCTGTTATGAGTCCAAACATCTGAGCCATTCAGACAAAGCATGGTCCAGTTTGAGCTGGACTGAGAACTCTCTTTTGGACTTGATCTTGGCTTGTTGCTTCGGGCCAGCTCTCCCTCTCTCTCTCTCTCTCTCTCCGACTTCAGCTCTGCACATTCTGACTGAGAGACAGAGCTGTTAGAGGTTCTTCGTTATAAAATGCTTTAGAACTAGTTCATTACTTTCTTAAAGTTAAATCGGAGACACAAGGGTAAGTTGGATACACCCAAGATGTGCCAGTGAGACACTGTTCTCATGTTGTCCTCATGTTGTCCTTTGGTTTGCGGATTACACGACGCCTGAGTGTGATCGCGGACAAACAGCCTGGTGTTGGTTTGCTCGTCTGTTTGACCGAGTGACGAGTCGTCTCCACTCACCCCCCAGGGACTGAATGATTCAGCGCCTACTGAGCACTGCAGCCTGACCTTGCATAGAGCGAGATCCCCAACAGTACTACTGCACTCGATTCCTACGTCAAGTCTGTGTAATTTGACGTCAGGGTTTTTACACAAAAAGGACGAACAGTAAAAACACCCGATAACAAAATGTACATAACTCCCTTGTGCAGTTGTGTGTAGAGCCTGGGGGAGGTGGAGGTGTATTTTTACATCTACACACCACACGTATTTGCATGTATTTGCATGTAAGCGTGTGCATATAGACATACGTGTGCTCAGGCTGGCGGCCAACACGTTTCATCTTTGTTGTCTTCAAGTCTCTCGTAGGGCAGAGCATTGGGAATAAGATGTTAGCGTTTAATTATCTATATGTCCATCATGGAACAAACAGGTCCTCCATGTGCTATCATCAATGTCTGCAGATGTGTTTCCTGTCTCGTGGTCTGGTTGTGGTCGGTCAGGTGTCAGCCTATAGAGCTGACCTCTAATCTTATGGCCGAGAGATATTTAGTCGTGCTTCGCTCCAGGCCTGAAACTCGTCGTAGTCTTTGAAGCCCCGCAGCTCCAGACTCTCTGGCAGATTTGAAGTCATTTGAATAACTCTTAGTTTATTCATCAGTCTTATCTTGAAGTGTTTTTGGGACGTCTGTTTTAGAAGTTTGTCACAGAGAGAAACTTTATAACTGAACAACAATAGAATCTGCATTTTAACAAGGTCGTGAGGCGGCGAGCCAGCTGTTTCTTACTCCCACACGGTTTGTTTTCACAGGAAACGCGTCTTTAAATCCGTATTCTTCTCACCAAGGAGCCATCCAGACGATAATATTAGCATATCTTTCAACACTGGAATAAATTAGGGACGTCGCCTGGAGTGAGGACGGAGGTCAGGTTGGACAGACTGGACGTCTTCCAGTAAAGGAGCCACCTTGGCCGACAGCTGCAGCGGCTCGCCCAGCTGTCCGGCTGCCGTCATCCGTGAGCCCACAGCCGCGGACGCAGCGCGCGGATTAGACACGAAGACGGAATTCTGGTGGTCACACAACGGCCGTGGCTCGCTGTGGGTTTTTACCACAGAGAGCTTTCAAACACACTCCACCAAAGAGTGGGGCACTCACACTGTGACACTCCAGTGGACTTGTGGGGAAGAAAAGGGCCGGAACAGTCACTTTCAATTAGCGCTCATCATCCAAAAACCAAAAATATTCAAACGTTTCCTGTTACGTCCCACTGTACTTACAGAAAGTGTTTGTTACTAATGTTGTACTCACGGCTCCATGTATTTCTACTGCAAACATTCCTGAAATACATGTGGTAACTCTGACGCAGTGTTTAGACAGAGAGTGTTTGGAAAGTGCTCGGTGGGATACGGGTTTTATCATGCTGAGATAAATGAAAGTGACACTTTCGATGCCGTCGGCTTCGGAGGAATGCCGAGATAAAGTATCACAAATGTATTTTGAGCCACTGATTTGTCTGAAAATGAGGCAACATTGTGTTGCCTCAGAGCTCTCCGACATCATGTTCTTCATGAGGACGCACTGACCCCCCCCCCCCCCCCCCCCCCCCCCCCCCCCCCCCCCCCCCCAGAGCTCTCCGACATCATGTTCTTCATGAGGACGCACTGACCCCCCCCCCACCCCACCATCCATCACAGCTCAATCAGCATTAGTCATATCAAAATAAACCAAATATGAGCCCCATGGTGACAAGAGGACGGCGGCAGCTGCGGACGTGAACGTGGATCTCGCCGCTCGTAACGGGGACTATTTGGTTTGGAGTCCAGCCAGTGCTCTGCTCTCTGGAGGAAACCATCTCTCACATGAAATCCATCCACGCCTCGCTCACAGCGAGACGTGATTATAACCAGGCTCCTCTCGAGAAAAACGTATTTTTCCCAACTGTCGGCCAACACATTTTCTCCTTTGTTAAGAGCAGTGGTTCACTAAGTGCCGGCTCTGCCCCCCCCCCCCCCNNCGGCCCTCCCCCCCCCCCCCCCCGAGCGTGCCCCAGTTATCTCATTCCTGAGGAATCTCAGCTCAGACTCCGTTTGATGTGTAAAAACTCCCTCCACTCAGCACTTTTGCTGGAATTCTCAAGATCATTTCTATCTCACTCATTTCTCAGGTGACGGCCTCACACATTCGTCCAGTTCAAACGAGAAAGTCTGAGATCGGCACAGGGAGGCCGGTCGAGTCGTCTCTGCACCGGAGAGCTTTGTACTGGTTCCACTTCAGCCACATGGTTCCTGCGAACTGGGCCCACCGGGTTTTATCTGACTTCAGTGACTCCGGGGGAAGCACAGGACATGCTCGTCTCATATGGAGTTATTCTCTTTCATCGCAGGCAAAATGATGGAGAACTTTTCTCTTTGTTGTAGTTCTGAGCTGCTGCTTTTATTAAAACATCAAAACTCTGGTTCAGAAGGGAGAGGTTTTCATCAACTCTCAGAATTATTCCTATATACATTATATATTACATCCATTTCGAACCAATGATACCACCAAATACAATGGAGCTAAATGTTATGACTGGCAAAGTAAAAATATATTGTTGTAAAACACTAAATACTTCAATGACTCACTTGATGAACCACAGCAAACGAGTCATGACCTGAGGACTCTGTGATTCCACATTAACATTTGTGTTGTTCGGTTCCTCTCATCTCGTCACTCTGGCCTTCACAAATCCAGTCCGATTTGTTTGAGAGGAGAAAAAAAAAAAAAGTCAGTCTTTGAAGTGGGAACAAATCCCAAACCCCGTCTGAAATATTTCTTCTCCTCCTCCGTAATGAAGCGGATGAGTCCGTCCCTGCCAAATCTTCCCTCTGCTGTATTTGAAATCAGCTCGGCCTCTTTGTTATCTCTCTTCCTCTCACCTCTTTGTGTCTCTCCTTCCTTCTAGTCGTCTCTCGGAACGCGAGAGGAGGGGAAATAAACCTCATTCAAACGCACACATGTCACTTTCATATATTCAGTCTGAGCTGAAGGAGGGAACCGCTCCAAAAACAACCCACACTTTATCCACGTGTGTGAGTAAATGGTTGTCCTGTTATAGCTGTTATATCCTCCCCCTGATGAGAATACACACAGTGAACCGTGCACGTCATGTGTACTACTGCAGTACTACTGCGACTATCACTGATTTTTGTGGGCTTCAAAGGAGAGATTAAAGTGGAAATGCTGCGCAGTGGAAATCATCAACTGGCATGAGAAGTGTTTGAAGTTGCCGAGAGACTGTCCTCAAGTTCATCTTCATCATCATCTTCATCATCGAGCTGAAAGCGAGCCCACACGCGGCTCACACAGATCGGGGCAGAGTGTTTCACCGCGGGGGTGCCAGACGGAGTCAAGGCCCGGTGGTCAGAGCAGACTCTGTCAGGAGAAGGGGTGGGGCTGTGAGACAGGGCGCGGGACGACGACGAAGAGGAGGAAGAGCAGTGAGGGGCTTCAAGGACACGATGGGACAGACGGATTCTTAATTATCTGTTAGTGCTGATGTTTCCTGCTGCAGTGGCTCTGAAGGAGAGGCGGGGCCAGCGCCGTCACCTGGACCACAGGGTCAATCGGCGCAGGTGAAACACGTCAGCTGAGCCGCTGAGACAGAGACGCTGAGCTGAAATGGACCAGCAGAGGAACCTGAGGAGAAACACGTCCCTTCACTTTGAATGGAACATCTTCAGATGATTACACTGCGTATAGCTTTGTGCGTGCTCGTGTGTGTGTGTGTGTGGGGGGGGGGGTTCCTAAGCCCGGGGTACATAAACAGGTTAGGGAACCTCTGGGTAGTTAGGGGGGAGGGGCTAACTGATTGTCCTGCTATTGCTCAGATCTGGTGACAGAGTTTGTCCCGAGGCACACCGACACGTTTCCATTGACCCCTCGGAAAGATTGTTGCCATGGCTACAAGACGCCCTAATGAGCTCATGAATCACCGCGGCACACCTCGGCTCAGACACATCAGTGTCCAGTTGGGGGCACAGAGGGAGGGGCGGGGCCCCGGGCTCCGTACGGACACAATAGAGGGTTAAAGCACTCTGAGGGACCCAGGTGGCCGATTGGCCCCCGAATGCGGTGAATCATAATTGTGTCAGTGGGGCTCTTAATCACCGGCGGACAGCACACTTCACATTCATCCTCTGATGACGTTAACAAGACGTCCAGGGCCCCCGCCGCCAGGCTGCAAGTATGTTGGAAACCCTCCGACAGTTCGCTCCGTATCCCATCAGCGGTCGACACGATTCAGTCTGACAAAAACAAATCAGCGTCCACATTAAAGGAGAAGTTCAACAGTTCTGGGAAGGAGGCTTATTTTACGAGAGAATCGAGAGCTCTCTCATGTTTTTGCTGCCAGGCAGGATGTGGTCAGCCTCACAAACCCACTCCTGCTGGATTTGGATGAAAACAGGATTTGTTCGGACCCTCACCTTCATCATGCTGCGAGCGCGCCGCTGCCACACGCACACAGCCACAGTTTCTGTTTTTAAACAGGGCTCTGAAGAAAAAAGGGTCCATCACATTGATGCACGTTGATGCAAAGTGAAGAGGAAGCAGGACATGTTTTGTTTCAGAGTTGAAGGGCGTTTGGGAGCGCTCGACAAAAAGAAATGAAATCTGCCTGTTTATCCGGCTCCAGCAGTTAATAGATTCTTCCTCGGGTCAGGCCTCAACTCCTCCACAAAATGTTATGGAAATTGGTTCAGTGGGTTTTGCTTAATCCTGCTCGGCAACACACAAACATACGAAAACAACTTCCGCAGCGGAGGATGAATAAATCATTAATGTGAGATCACTTCAATTCAACTATATATATAAGTACTTGATAATCTTGTGTTGAGGGCAGTTTGGCCTTGATATATGTTCTAGTTGTATTTGAAAGAGTTGTGAGGATTTTGGATGTTTTTTTTGTTCCCTCATCAGCGAAGGCTCCTCCTCTCTACAGTAACCAGCAGCTTGAGAGGGCTTTGATATTTACACGCGTTAAATAATCCTGGAGACATTTAACTGAGAGAAAAAAAAGAAAGCGCTGGTGAGCTGCAGAGCCGGAGCTTCAGGCGCCTCCGATAACGCAGCTTTTAACTCCCTTCCCTCCTGCAGCTCCGCACCGGGAGAGAAATCACGGCTGAGCGAGCTCCAGAAAGCTGCACTCAGGTTCCACGTTAACAAGAAAACAAGCAGTGACACATCTTTTAACCTTTCACACACACACATACACACACAGGAGATGCAGTGGCTGCATTAAACGGCACATTACACGCGGTCAAGTTTGGCCCCCTCGAAATCAGCCCCCTGCAACTTTGACTGACGGGCCCGAGTGCAGTCGCTAACACCATTAACCTCAAACCACTCAATCACCCGATCGCATAAAAAGGTCCCGTGTTTTCCTGTTGCTGTTAAACTGCGTCCTCGTGTGCAACGTTCTGATCCTCTCCGATCCTTTTACAGCTTTCACTGATGGTTTCACACAGTGGAGTCGTTCCAGTCCGCTGTGTCCAGCTCACTTTTGTTTCAACGGATTGATCAGCTCAAAGAAAACAAAAAGATTCTCCTTCTATTTTGGAATCCAGATACAAATTCCAAGTGTTCCAACTGGAGCTCATTTTGCAGTTGCTGGGGCCCTGAGCTGAGGGCTGAGGGGGCCCCAGAGCAGCTAATTGAGACAATTTAGTGAGAGCTCCCTTCAATTCTACGATTGGCTATAAACAAGAGGCTGAAACAGCAGCGTGGAAGCCCCCCCCCCCCCCCCCCCCCGAAACAGAGGGGGGGAGCCCCCCCCCCCCCCCCCGACGAGGCCCCGTGCCACGAGCTTTTTGGCAGAGGCTCCATAAATTCAGAGGCGTGGCAGAGGAGATGGTTTTGGTTTGAAGTCGGGCCCTCAGGTCTTCTTCGCCTGGGGCCCCTGAAGGCCCTTGAAACACTCCATGTTTCTTCATTTCTCGTTGACGGTTTCCTCTCGGCTCAGAGGCAGCGGCGCTGCAGCGGCTGCACCGTCCGGTTCTGGGGGTTTTAGTCTGGACGTCTCACAGCCGCCGGCTTCACGCGCGGACTGTTTTATCACCCGGGTTTGTTTGGTGTTTTACGGCGGGTTGAGCGCTGCCTCTGCTGCAGCGTGTAATTTTATACACTGTTGTTTATGTTCTGCTGCGTTTTTGCGTCGTGATTGTCGACAGTGGAGAGTTATGGGACCCTTAAAAAACGTTGGCACCGGACCTGAAGAGAAGGCGTCTCGAGAGGTGATTTAGAGTTCTGCGGAATCGTCCAACGCTGACATTCCTGTTCCTGTGTCGGCCGAGCAGCTGGTCTGTCAGTCACATGGCAGAAAACCTCCTCACATCTGCGACTGTAAAAAGACAAGTGAACGCAGTAAAACTACTGTGTAAAAATACACGGCCTTGTGACCTCAGAAAAAAGTAAGAAGTACAATGATTGTTATTATTAATATCATGTCTTTTAAAATTGACTGAAGCTGCAGTTTATAGTTTAGTAATCAGACTGTAGAGATATATCTTGTCTAACTGGATGTGGAGTTGGTTGTCAGTGCTGACCCCCTGGATTAGGACGCAGCTCGTGTTTTAGCTTCAGGAACACTCCTTCCTCCCTGGGACTCAGTGAACATGTAATCTGCCGTGTTTCCCTATGACACTGAAAACAGGCAGCGTTATTTGTGCATCCTCATCGCTGCTTTGTTTCGTTTACGCCTCGGCTCAGTGGGAGCACGGTGATGATTTACAAGGGAAGTGGTAACCAGGGGAAACTGGAAACTGGCAGTGACCTGCCTTCACCAATAATGGCCAACAATGACAGTGGAGCTTTTTAAAGGCCTTTTCTCATTCTCACTCTTTCTCTCTTTTTTTGTGCCAGAAAAGAAAAGATGGAGACAAAGGCAATAAACTGGACGTTGGAGAGAAAAGCAGGCAGGGCTGTGATATTTCAGACCCGTCACCGTGGTGGCCGGTGTGGGAACAATGGGAGGGTTTCAGCCTCCTCTGTTTGGGGAGTACCTGCTCTCGGGGGTCTCTGCAGCCTCTTCCCAGGAAGAGACGGATCCATTCATCCATTAAATCTTTCATTCAATGTTTAATAAGCTGCGGTTACAGACTCCGGCTCCACCACTGACCTGCGGTGTCACTTCATGAACTCAGCATGAGCAAGTAAAGGATGAGACTCAAATAAAAGGTTGTGTGTTTTATTCTTGTAAGCGCTCCCAAAAACCCCGGATTTGTCCTGATCTAGACCAGATGCTCCCGTCCACGCTTCATGCAGTCGGTTCTGTCGCCTTTGTGTCATCCTGCAGACAAACAAACTCGGGGACACCTCCATTATCAAAGCAGTGTGAGTCTCCATTAGAGGTTCAGAGGGTCGTGGGCTCTGGAGGGTCCAACACATCACCAACATACTTCCTGCGACCCCAACGCTGATGGTGCAAATGCAAAGAGGCTGATTCTGGAGGGGAGTAAAGTTAGACATGGACCTCTTTTTTGAAACGTTCAATCAGACTGTGTGTTGCCGGTGCTGCCGCTCCGCCCGAAGCCCCTCCGCTTCTTCCCGTGCGCGGCAGGGGCCTGCAGGGTGTTTGTTCTGCGAGGTGCAGGGTGACTGTACTCAATCAGACAGGGGGACAAAGTGTGAGGTGATTAATTTTCTCTTGGCTCGGACTAAATTGGCCATCTGGTTTACAGGAGCCCACAGAGTGTGTGGGAGGGGACCTATTGACCCACTTCACTGTTCATCTTTTAGCCCCCTCAGGGCCTAGTGTTTCCAATATGTGGGTCAAGGACAATGATGGTATCACCGTGTAGGTATAATTATCATTAGTATATATCAATATATATATTTATAGTCTGGATTCTGATTTATCATTGTTTTAAATTGGTCCACATTAGAATTCCATGGTGGAGGATTTTATCCAGGACCAGGTAAAGAGTCAAAGGGAGATGCTGCACCGAGACTAAATACTGGATTCCTCTCATGTGTCCATATGAATGTATAAATAAAGATTTAAAAAATACAGTAAGGCAGCATTTAGCTAATTGGCTTGTTAGCTGAAGATCGTTACGCTTTCTTAAAAGCCGGACGATGCAAACTACAGACTTCTCATCAGTTGGAGTTCAGGGTCTGACTCCAGCCTGAAATATTTCGAACAGCCAGAGGAAACTTGTTCCCAAAATCTGTTTGGTGTTTCAAAAAAAGAAGAAAAAAGACATGTTCAGGCGCATGGCATAGCATGGTTGCTATGGAAACCTGTGGTCCAAACCCCAGGAAAGACAGAGTGTATGCAATCAGCTCCGCAGAGCAGGGGGTGGGGTGGGGGGGAGTTAAAATAAAGATGAATTCTCTTTTTTCTTTCCCACTCTGCAGGCCACGAAAAACCCCTCTGCCTGCCTCAGTCCTTCATCGCTCATGCTCTCGTTTTACGAGTGGATGTAATCATGTTCCCCGCTTATTAAATATGCACATTTAATTTGACTCAGTTCATATTTCAGCAGTGAGCGAGTCGTCATTTGCTAATGAGGAGGAGAAAGATCCGAACGGCAGAGCCGTGACAGCACGGGGCAGAATCTTTTAAATTATTTTGTCAAGTGCCTTTCGTGGACGGCCATTATTTAGTCGAATCATTTACTTAAGTGATGTGCATGTGTTTCACTTCCCCTGTTTGCATATTTAATCCACGAGCGTGCATCCAGAGGAGGATGAGTCAGTCTTGGGGCTGTTGATCTCGTCTGCAGATGGCCAGGACGGGAAATTGGACATTTTTTGGATTTTTGGGCCTCGACGAAACATTGACTGAAATCAGCTTTAACACCTTTTTCACATTAACTGCGTTGTTATCGTCTTTCAGGAGCCGTGCAAAAGATAATGAAGGGTTAAACCATGATAAATATGCATTTCTAGAGTCCATTGTTAAAATATTTCACCAATCATCGAATAAATCCCTCGATTGCAGCTTATGAGGATTGAAGGCGTCTTATCAGGATCTGGGATCAGGTGATTGTGGCCAAAAAAAGCCGAATTATTTCAGATTTTATTCGACAAACACACACATATGTAATTCTTCCTCATAAATAAAACCAATCACACTGTCTGTGACGGGAGGAGAACAGATTTATGATCAGCGGCAGGAACCAGACGACCTGTCGCCATCGCTGCTCCTGGTTCTGCCTCCTCCTTCAGAATCACCTCCTCTCTGCTAATCACTCGGGCCCAGATGGAAGCTCATCAGCGCCGCTCTGCTCTGAGGGACAACTCCGTGTACTTCGTACCTACTCAACCGGAGACTCCCCCGCCTCCCATCCTCCGACCTCCTCCTTCCTCCTCCTGACTTGCTGCTGCTCCACTCGTTCCCAGGCCTGGGAGAGGAGGTGAGCACAGATAAGAGGTCTTTATCTGGCTCCCAGAGGGGAGGCGGGTTAAGTTCTGAGGTGAAGGTCTGACAGGCTGCTCTCCTCTCTCCTCCTGCACCTCCTGATGCGAGGCTCAGGCTCGCTCCCCAATCCCCATGTCCTTGGGCTCATTCTTGACGGCCCCCACTGCTCTGGCTTTAATGAGAAAGATGAAAGCGGTGCAGTCTGGGAGAATACCCGGCCCTCCTCTTCCCTCTTCTTCGTCCCGTTTGCCCGCCCTCCTCCCCCTTTCTCTCCCCCTCTGGCCCTCCAGCACTATCTCATCCAGGACTTTTTGCAGGGCTGGGTGGGGGAGGCTCCACTGTAATAAATTGGAAGTGAGGCTGGTTTCCATTTTAAATTTTTCAGGTATTATTCCCTCTGATCTTTGGTGCAAATTTCCCCTCCACTGCTCTTTGTGTGCAGGCAGCGGGCTGCAAATGTGTTTAAATCATAATGTGAAGCTTTAACTGAAATCCGTTCTGCTCCATTCTTCTTTTCAAGAACTGTGCTGCCACTGCTGCAGTTTCCACAGGTTCGTCCGGATAATAAACACACACACACACACACACTGTTGTTTTTATTTATTTATTTTAAATGATCTTGATGAGCAGGAAACTCTGGATTTAACGTGATGAACTTCTGTCTTTGCAAAGGAGATTGTTCACAAGGTGTTTTGTCCCCTCACAGGCTCTGATCCCAGGTCAGCCGGGGTCTCTCAGAGCAGAGCTTCCTCCCACAGTCCAGTAACAAGCAGACTGGGGTTAACTGGCGACTCTGGATTACCTGAGGTGTTAAAGGTCATTTAACTCAAGGTGTGCCCCTCCATTCACCCTCTGTCAACTTTTATTCTCCCTGTTCCATCCACTGCTTCCACTGCTTGTTTTCATTTTTCTGTTAAGTTAAATGAGAATAAACTGGGACGAGAGCCCAGGCTGACATTAGAACTGTCGGTGTGGATGTGGTCCTGGGGTCCGACCACAGCTCAGCAGAGTCTCTGAACCACTCACCGAAGATGCGCTCTCACTCAGGGAAATTATTTAAGACGATGAAAGGTGAAGAATATAATTCGAGCAGCAGCAGATGGCTGACTGTAATCACCCTCATGAGATGAGATCCATCTGGAGAGACAGGTCCCAGTAAAATTATGACTTTACACGAAGACAAAAAAAAAGAAGAAAAAAAAAAACGCTGATGGTTTTTATCCAAAAATAATAATAAAGAAAAGAATTGAAAATCTGCTCAGTGTAATGACACATGGAGACAGACCAGAATCATCTGAAGGGAAAGAACTGCAATGCTTCCCCCTTGTGGTCATTTAGATGTAGTGCAACAAGAACCTCGACCGTCACGTCGAGCAGCGAACTGTGATGAAACAGAAGAGAATGGAAACCAGAGCAGATCTGAAGGAGTGTTTTATTGAAGCAGCTGCTGAGACAACTGTAGATTGACCTTAACAAATATGATGCGTGTGATAAAGTCACAAATAAAATCGTCTGATGTGATGCAAGCTTTTCATGGATCATCAGAATCAGTTTGCTGCTGACGTGTAAACGTTGAGTTTAAAGTGTTTAGGAAAATATGTGATTTTATGTTTTCACAGTCCATGTAAAAAAATATGTTTATATTCTTAAATTAACTGTTTTTTTTTTAATGTGCAGATATTTAGAATTAACTTTATGCTTTCAAACATGGAGCGTCAATTACATTTTTCGTCCTAACAATACATCTGCATCAACTACATGTTACACAACATTGATATCTCCCATTAAACAATATCAGCAGATACATCGTTATCAGACATGTATGACCCCAAGAATCTTTATCAGGGGGATCTCATATGTTATCAGTAACACCTCCTCGTCCCAGTCGCACAACACAACAAGCCAGACAAACAAAAACAACCTTTGAAACCCAAGAGCCTCACGTGACGTCTACGGTTAAGAAGCGC
This sequence comes from Pseudorhombus dupliciocellatus, assembly GCA_016785235.1. Taxonomy (NCBI): domain Eukaryota; kingdom Metazoa; phylum Chordata; class Actinopteri; order Pleuronectiformes; family Paralichthyidae; genus Pseudorhombus; species Pseudorhombus dupliciocellatus. The sequence continues at coordinate 1,853,494 of JAFBJW010000183.1, read as the reverse complement.
TGCGTGCACGTGGTCCACACAGACAACACACACTCTGAAGGCCGGAGCCTCGGTGTCGGATCGATCCAGTCTCATAAGGCCTTACACTTGTCCCGGTTGTTCATGTATTTCTGGTAAACCACTCCCAGCGTGGTGAAGAAGTTTCCCATGAAGAGCACCATGTACGTGCAGGCGCACATCAGCACCTTCACCACAGAAAAACACACACACAGCTCAGTCAGTGGACTTCAACAACACAGGACTCTAGATACACACAGTACTCTGGTATTACTTCACTAATACCACCTCTGCTGCCTCATTGTTACATGGATTAAAGATAAACAGTATTTACATATTTAACTACTGTATTACAGCAGTAATACTCAAATACTTTGAAGCTGTAAAATAATGCCCGTGAGCTGACCTGCCACTCTTTACACTCCGGGAGCTGGGACATCTTGAACAGCGTGATGCTGTTGTAAAGCTGCCAGAACTGCAAGAGGACGGACGTTATGTTTTCGTTATTTTAGAATCGTCAGTGCAGGAAATTACCTCAAATTCCTTATTGGATTTTAAAAAACTCACGTGACATAAGAACAGGAAGGGGAGGAGGAAGGTCAAACCTCTCCACATCCACGATTGGAACCCCTCTGAGAGAGAGAGAGAGACTCACATTATCCTTTGGCTGCTAACCTTCTAATCTAACCTTTGAGAGCCCACTGGTGGACAAACCATGTAATTGCAGCAGTTTGTAAATCTATCTTGGTAAAGAAAAGTGAGTGTTTGTGTGAGCGTGCTCACCGACTGTGAGGTCCATATTGTGTCTTTCTCCCAGAGCTCGGAGTCGGTACAAGCAGCCGCTCTGGTAGTAGCACTGGAGGAACTGGACAAAACCTGAATAACAAACAGAGCAGAAGAAACAACATTTACAGTCGAGCTTCAAACAATGTGCAGAAATCATTCACAGACTTGCTGTCGGCTGGACATAAAAACAGTTTGTTGTTGGGTCACAATGCATCAATATCTGTTGTTACATCATAGAAGTCTGTGGCGGTAAACTGGGACACAGATTGAGACTCTTACTTTGGTAAAGACAGTATGTGAGGAACTGGTTTCTAAACATCTGGTAGAGGGCGCCTTCAGGCCTGTGAACAACAACATGTGGTTAGACAGATGAGAGTGATCCCATATTTTACTTCCCCACGTCATCAGGGTGATTTTATATATATATATATATTTATAGTTAGAAAGTGTAAATCATGGCTCACCAGGTCAACATGACCCCAGACAGGAAGGTCGACACATAGTGATGGAACACCCACCAGCCTTTGATCCTGAAATGACAGGGACGACTGACAATGAGGGACAGAGGACGGCGTGTCCAGAAGAAGACTTGAAATCAGCAGTATATAGAAACGGCGTTCAGCGGGATTAGCCGCAGACCTGGAGCCGTTGTTGATGAGGATGCTCTCGCGGATCGTGAGCGTGCAGAAGTACCACACCAGCAGGAAGTTGAAGAGGGCATCCAGGGCTCTGACGTGAAAACAAGAAGACGGCACTTCATACTCATATTCATCCACAGATCCAAACCCACGTTAACAACAGGTATGCGAGCACAGAGACAATGTACAGGCTCACCTGTAGCTGAACACAAAGCGACACGTGAAGGAGAACACAAAGAGGATGACAGTCAGGACCAGTTTGAACTTCTCGTACTCGTCTTTGTAGGCAAATCTGTTCGGTGAAGAGCAGCGAGGAACAACATCAGCGTGATGTAGAGATGGAGCTGCACTCTGAGTTCAGACAAGAAACCTGCGTGGGACTTACTTTGCCTGTTTGTTGAGGAGCGTTACGTTGACATTTCCTAAAACTAGAGAGAGGTACAGCCTGCACAGGAAGAAACGTCTGTCAGTCACACTGACAGCAAACAAACAAGAGAAGAGCTCTGTCGTTTGGAAAAGTGAAAAACTGGTTCAACTTAAAAAAAAAAAAACAGATATATAGTTTGACATGTTTGACAGTACCTAATAAAATTGAATTATACGACAGAAACTCACCCGTTCTTCCTCGGCAGAAAAGCCTCCATCTCACAGAAGGCATTCGTTCTGTCTCTGATGGATTCTTCGATTTCAGTGATGCGATCAACATCGTCGGGACTTATCTTAGCTGTCAGACTTTTGTTTTTGCATCTATAACAAAAGAGAGATCATTGTGACATGTTAACGACACAGGACTCACAATGTTGAGAAATGAATACTGAAGTTCAACTGGATTCAGTTCTCCCTGCATCTCTGACAGCAGTGAGTTTCATGATCGACTGGCTGATGTTTTGTGAATTAGCTGAGAAAGGGCTCCCTGGTCAACACTCACTCCTCTAATGACGCCGAGAGGTCTTTCAGCTTCTTCCTCTGACGGGTGATGGCACCACAGCAGCTGACCTGCAGCTTGGTCACTTCCTCCAGCTTCTGTTTGTAGAGACGATGGGTGTCCTGAGGAGTACAGAGGAATACGGAGAGAGTTATTTATATTGAAAACAAAGATCACCCTTTGATGAGTGATGGAACAACAAAATAAAATGAGTAGGTGGCAATGCAACTCTAAACAGGATAACCCTCACAATGACACACACTCAATATTTAGATCAAAGGCAGATACAGACACATTTCACTGATCAGACTTGACTTTGTTGTAGAACTTTTTATACAGATACCTGCCTGGCACATGTTTACATCTTATTCTGAAAACAGACAAACCTACTGACCCCACATTGGGAAATGATTGTTACAGCAGCGAGGACACTGCACACAGGGTGAAGCAACAATGGAACCAACACAAAGACTTTAAGTAGCTCTTAATAGAAATGAATGTACATGAAATGTACTAAAACCTGTAAATACAACAAAGGACTAAACACGACAAAACAACGAATAAGAACATGAGCAAGAAAACTGTGACGGGGACACACGTGTTGCAGTATTAGTGATGCGGGTGTGAATATGACTGAAATAAAACATGACACCGAGAGTACTTCTGATGATACAGTATAAATATTGGATCAGTGGAGGGCGGATCCCTCCCTCTGGGACCCACCCTCTCCTGACGGTGTGCTAACCCGGACGGAGCAGCCCTTCTCCGGGTTCTCCTTCTCACGGACAGTCGGTGAAACTTGCCTGGATTTGCTGGTAGTCCTTCTCCAGGTCCTCCCACTCCCTGAGACACTCGCTGATTCCCGAGGGGCTGAACAACATGTCTGCTCCGTCACCAGAAACCTCCAGACAGCAGCTCGAGTTCCACCATGAAACAGCCACTCCGAACTGAGCCGCACACACCAACAAGCAAGAGCCACTTCCTCGTCAGCGCCTTCACAATAAAAGCCACCGTGTGTCACACTTCTGAGAATATTACATTCAGAGTAAAAAGGTTATTTACATGAGCATATTTATTCATATTATATATATATAATTGCTTTTTTGTACGTATTTCATGAAATATATGCAATTTTTTATTAACTCGTTGACAATTGGTTTATAACTCATGATTCAAAATTGAAAAATCTCTCTGCTGACTTTTACATTCATGTATTTTCAGGAGGGCCCCCTCACTCCTGCAAGGCAACACACTGGCTCCCACTGCTCTCTATTTGGCATGTGGCCTGTATTTTTAGAGCTGGTGTTATGTGTAGACAGGGGAACGTGTCATCTCCTATAATGTCAGGTCCTCTGGCACAACCATGTGGGGACTCAAGCATGACTGATGACATTTCGGTTTACATAAGAGTACAAGTACACAAATAGATATGAATTTTAAAAAGCTGGACATGTCACCTCTTTAAACTGTATTTGTTTTTGTCTCCTTTGCCTGGGGAAATATCTGTCTATTAATGTATAAATAAATAGAGAAATATTTCTTTATATGTTTGTACATACATACCAACTCTGAGCTGTTTCAGAAGAGATGTTCAATCAACTCTGAGTCAAAGTAACCCGGAGGTAATCTATTGTATGAGGTTATCAAAGTATCAAAGGCCTCATCAAAGGAACATCAAGATAACAGTATTCACTGGGGCAACCAGTGTAACAAAGGCTGGCTCCTCCTACTTCTCCTCAGTGGAACTGACAATATTAATCACCACTTATTCAGAAAGTGAACACTGCCGATTTTACTTATGGCGATAAATAATAAGTGATTGGTTGGTCGGCCTGTCAATCACTCACTCACCTGTTGTAATTGGCTTCAATTCAGGAAGCGATCAGGAGTGGGCGGGGTTAATGCCAATAACGGAACAAACCCGCAAAGGGACGGAGGAGCAGAAACGTGAGGAAAAAGAGAGGAAGTGAGAAACATGGCGGAACTGTGCGGCGGGTGGAGTTCTACTTCACCTGTTGCTGTTGGTGGAGGTGAACTCCGTGACCCCACCACTGTGATGGAGGCTAACTTTGGTCTTAGCGTGCTAATGCTAACAGCAGCTAATGACAGGGCCATTACTGGAGGGCAGGTGTGTTGTCTCAGGATGTCCCCAGCTCTGTCCCGTGGATTAAGGTAATCTCTGTCCACTCCTGGACCTAGTTCTGTCTTATTTACAATGTGGGAAAGAACCTCAACAGAGACATGGCATCTTGTTCCCCCCATCAGCCATTAGAAGACATTATACAAGTCAAGGAAATCAATAGCAAATAGCAAACTGTACTGATTGCACATATGTATGGACGGTTGTTAATAATGTCCTGTTATCTGTGTCCGTCACACCACAATCCGAAAGTCCTGAGGTTAAAAAAATGGATCCATAGAAGGGAAGTAGTGAGATATTGACGACCTGTCAACACACAGTCAGAGGGCTGCAGGCCGTGACTACCACGGCTCCACCGTGGGGACCATACCAAGGTGGGGGGGACAGGGTGCTTTGGTTCTACCGTGCAACAGCGCAAAGATAATGATACGTTTCCATACTCTGTGTGGTGTAATACAGAGGCTCACACAAAAAAAGATTAACAGATATTAACAATATTTTCCTTTTTGCATCGTTTGATTCATAACGTGACAGAGAAACATGTTTACGTTTATGTGGGACTTCAAAACCTCATCCTCTGTGAACATCTGATCATTTCCGTGTCAAGAAACTGATGACTTTCCACGTTGCCCCTTGACCTCTGAATGTCAGACACAGTATTTCCTCTGTAGCGAAACTTAATTTTTTCCCCCTCTGTTGCTCAATATGCAGATTTCATGAAGCAGCTTGTTTTCCACCAAAAAGGAAATTGTGCAACTTTGTGAAACATGCTAAAGCGTGAACATAAAACGTTGCCTTCCTGTTCACTGGGATGTGTTTGGTATATTTTATTGACTTTTCCAAGTTTGCTTAGAAAAAACAATAATTTATGAACAGTGATTAACTAAAAAAAAGGCAACATTCATACAAAGCATCCTGGGCCAGCAGGTGGCAATAAGGGCTTTACCAATGATTCACCGAACATCAGAGCCATACAGCAGGGGCAGGTGTTGTTTCTGGCATACAAAGCCTGCTCTTTGAAAAATATTTGTTACTTTAAGTCCGTCGTCTCTCACAGAAAAGTTAGAGAGAGCAAGAAGACATGAGGACATTTAAGGTCAACAGTTCTTTGTGTTCTTTTAATATTATAGTTGCTGTATGATGTCTGGGCCGTAGCTGCTGCTGAAAGGATCTGAGTCACTCTGAGGAGCCTGAACACACACAGTCCCGTTCACAGCATCCTCTCTCTCTCTTGCTGTCATTCCTCCATCCTCCTGCTGTTCCATTCCGGCCCACCCCACGTCCTCCCTCTCCATGCTCATTCTCCTCTCTCTCCCCATCTCCTCCGTCTCTCGGGCGATCTGCTGGCTGTTCAGGTAGACGCTGCTGCCGTGTGAGACCATGATGCTCGTGTCTCTGGGCGGAAGGTTAACGGCCACATCTCTGTCCACCTCCAGGAAACTATTCATGCTGGTTGTGCGGTGAACCAGCAGCTGGTCCTGGTGGCTGTTCGGAGTTTTGTGTCGCTGTTGTTGGTACTTCCTCTTTTGCTTCTTAAAATCCAGCGAGGCGTAATTCAGGTCAGTCTCCAAGGGCTGCTTTCAGACAGAGAGACACGGAGGGTTGGTGAAATAGTGTTTGCTGCTTTCCGTTTTGAAAACTCTCAGCAAGTGCTCAGTTATTTTTAGAACAAAAAAAAAAGTCAACCAAAATAGCAGCATTTGTTTGTCTGCCTCATATTATAATATGATGCCGTGAGACTCTAATCTCTACGTGTGCTAGTAAATGTAAGATAAAACATCTAACAGAGTGTGGCAGCATTACAAACAGTAGTAATCAAAGTCTTGGAAAGCTACACCCGTGGAAATTGGAAGAGTGCGATGAAATGACAGCAGTTACCTTGAAATGATTTCTTGTTTGTTGCATGTTCATTAACTCGTTGCTCATTTGCGTAGAATTTGTTTCTGCAGGACAGAAGCAAGTGAAATTTACTGTCGGCAGAAGAAACAACTTTGTTGATTTTTTAAAAGCTTATTTACTGAATTATTGACAAGCGCCAACAGAGCCTAATGTTTGTGTAGAGTAGCACAGGCAGGCCTGTGCTCACCTGTTCTGTCGGAGCTGATGTTGCCGTAGATTGGATTTTCCTGCTGCATGTGGTGATTGTGGTCTTGAAAATAACGAGCTTCCTCCTGTGACGGGCTTCAGCAGGAGAAACAGAGAGACGGGTTATGGAGATAAGACAAAACAAATGACAGTGTGCTGGACTGAGTATTGTGTGGCTGACATGTTTGAGCTTGATGTGGATATTTGGGGATAAAAGTCTTACCCTTCTCTTTCTAATATATGCGGGCAGCAGAGGCAGTCATCTTTGTCTGTATAACAAAATATGAAGCCTTTTATAGAACGCCCTGTTGTCCTTGTAAACGCTGAGTGAAGTTTGAAATCAACACTTTTATGATTATAAAAAATAAATATATATATGCACTTTAAGTAATCGTACCTCTGCACAAAGCGGCTCTCAGTCTGATGGAGAGAAAGACATTGAGACTCATGGAGACCAAGAAGGCCAGAAACAATAGCGCCAGACCACCAAGTTGAAGTTCACACTCTAAAAGATAAACGAACTGAGCATTAACATCTTTAACTTTTAACTTCAAAACAACAAAATGCCCGTACATTTCAAGTGAGAGCTTTTATCAGCCGTTATATGGAATTCCCCTCCGTACATCTCGGTAAAGAGAAAGGATGAAACATTTTCAACATGCGTCATCCCCGGTGACAAAAATGTATCAATCGTTTCAGCTTTACAATTCTCAGAGATGGGAAATATGGAAAGAAAATGTTTTACAATTTTTTCATTATAAAGTTATTAATATATTTCTACCTGTAAAGGTGTGCAAGACCTCTAAAAATCATTCAAAGAGCCAGACATATTTAATGTGAGATATGTGTGTTAATCTGATATTTCTCGGTCTCAACAACATTTACGTGTTTCACAGGAAATTCATTTTTCGCCCTGGAATCTCGGCTATGTTCAGTTAATCATTAGATTATGATTATATGCTATTAAAAGAAAAATTGAAATGGCTTAAAAAAGCATCACAAGTATTTTTAAAACCAAATCAAATCATGTGCATAATCAACACTATCGGGTTGTTTTTAAATAAACCTAAATATAATTTAAGAAGTTCCAAAAGTTGCTGCGATCTTACCTGGTGCCATATTCCATGCGTCTTGAACAAAGCAGGTTGTGTGACACGAGTGCTCTCAGGCTACGGCTGCGTTCAGCCAGTGAGGTGCAGTGTAGTCTATTTTTACCTTGCCGTAGTCACTTCTCTCTGTACTTCGAAAACTGGCTGCTCTTCAGTTACAAACAGGAAACTATGTAACCTCATTCTGAAGCACTCGGCTCAGTCAGGCGACAGAAAACAATTTGAATCTAACATCTGGACGGAACTTGATATGAACGTGAACATTTGCACAAATCATCATTGTTTTGTTTTCAGGATTCATGTAAATTATATTTATTTTGTGCTAATTACGTCTCTCATCAAATGCCAACCACAAAACAACGAAATAGTTAAAAAGGAAAGTGGGAGAGTAAGTTAATATGAATAAGAAGCATGTATGTGTATTTTTTTTACGTGCAGTACATTGATGCCCCTTAGTGCACAGTGTGCTCAAACCTCACAGCAAAGTACATCAAGCATGTACAACTTGCATGCACGCAGTAGATTGTGATCATTTGTCTGCTGTTATTGGAAAATCAGCAGAAAACTAAAAACTTCTTAGTGCAGCTAAAGTAGTGTGTGTAAATGTATACACAGTGTATGGACGTTTGTTTAATCTAAGTTTTGCATATAACTTAACAGGGAAACGATCTTCACACTGCAATGAAAAATATAATATATAACCATTTATTACTGATATTTGTATCTAGTGGTCTTTCATTTGGTGGTTTTCGTGGTTTGTGTGAGTGTGAATAGCGACCTGTGGTACCCGAGATGTCCATTGATAAAAAGGCTCAGGGTGAAGTTGTGACATCCAACCTTTATTTTCACATCTTAGAAACTACAAACACATTGAACTTTAATAGATTTAATCCAAAACAAAATATTCATAAAACATAGGAATATTGTTTGTACATAAAAACATAGAACCAACCACAATACATTCAGCCAAAATTAATTAAGCTCCACTAATTATGTCCCAGTTGTTAATTAAATTTATTCAGTGGTTTTTGGATAATCCTGCTGAGAATCAAAAAAACCAACAGCAGCTCAAATGAAACCTCCTCATGAAAATACATCTTTTTATTCTACAGATAAACACCTTATATCTAATTCATCAACTGCGTAGTGATTACAAACATTTGGTCCGGCTCTGTGACCGAGTTACACCTGGAGATGGGTAAAGTCGGTGTGTAAATCTCACGGTGTCTTGCAGCGGTGTACTTCACTGGCGGGGGAGGGGGTTTGAAGGGAGGAGGCAGATCCATCCTGCACAGACAGGAAGGAAGAGAGAGCGAGCACAGATGTGATTAGTGGCTTTGCTTAGAAAGTGAGCTTGTGTCCATCTGTCAGAGAATCCAACAGCCAGCGTTCCTCCGGGTCTTTTGGGGTCACCCCACTGCTGAATACATGAAAGTAAGAGATTTACCTTTGTTCTATCATCCGTCTCCGGTACACACATCCAGCCCAGGCGATCAGGACCAGGACCGGAACAAGTACAAACACAGCCAGATAACTCAGTGCTGCATCTAAGAAGGAGGAAAGGTGTTAGCTTGTTCCACAGAGAAAGCTAAAAGATGTCTTTCTCAGATATTGATCAGCGTGCTCTGATAAATCCAGTGTCCACAGATATAAACATGTAAAAACTACAAGATGAAAACTTTTGCCCCGAGGCAGAAGTGTCTCGCAGTTTGCTCCCCCTCAGCTGGTCACACAGCGACTAATACGCAGGAGCTGACTCTCTTTAAATGAGTTTTCCATCTCCAAAAGGCATCTAGCCAGAGGCATCTGGCAGAGCTGTAATCTATAAAACCTCCACATATCATGGAGACGCAGACTGTGAAGGTGAATATCAGCCACAGCGTGAAGGTGAGTGTGAACCACCGTCTATTCCACACGGGGCTTCATACGCACCTGTAATTTTTGAGGGGTCTTGTCGTGTTTCTAGTTGGTTTTTGCTGCTTTAAAATGTTCTCTATTATCACTGCTGGTCCCAGAGCAAATGAGACGACCCCCAAATGATCTGAGAGCATTCGTTAAAGGCAGGAAAGTCAGTACAGGCTGCAGACAGGAGTATAACTGAGTGGAACCCATTGCTGATAGCAGAACGTTTTTCTTACTTCAATTGTACCCTCACTTTCTTGGCTTTGAAATTCTGGAGGGAGTGTATTCCTCCATTATTTGTGAAATATTACCTTCAACTGGTCCATTATTTCCAGCGTCCCGTGTCGGGGTTGCAGCAGGCAGCTCGTACTTCTCTGTAATATTTCCAGAGGTGCTGGACCGGACCTGCGGGCCGACTGAGGACATGCTCTGGTTCCCTTGCTCCTCGGCAGTGGTCAGGTTCTGTGTGGGTGTAAATGCTGCACCAGCAGGACTTAATGTGGCAGAGGGAGGGGGGTCAGTTTGTGTCTCAACAGCGGCTGTTGTGACACTGAAATGTGCAGGACTTGTGAAAGAGGTGACGTCCTCCCCAGCTGCGATCACATCTGGATGATGACCGTTAGCCGCGGTCCAGGTTAGATTGGCGTCAGCGGTCTGTGGTGTGGGGAAGCTTTTGTCTGCAGGTACCGAAAAACTCTGTTGCGTTCCGTCGGACCGCAGTGACGCTGCTGTGGGATCTGAGGGAAATAAAAGTGAACGTTATTACCTGGACTAGCTGCACATCGCTGAACAAACAGTGACCTCTAGTACATCTGTAAGTGATCTGCTGGACTGCAGTAACCACTGCTGTGTTATTTCTGAGAATACACATCGTGCATTATGCGCAGTCTGTTATGTTGTGATTGTGCGATCTGATTAAAAACCAAGGATTCATTCTTCATCGTTTCAGCACTTCTTAAATATTAAATATGTATTCCTCTGAACGTTGTAAAGCTGAATATAAAGTGGTTACTTTAAGCGATGCACCTCCGAACTTTGAATTACCCATAGCGCGGTAATGCATCATTTCAAGTTTGGCATGTTTAAGCAGTGTGCATAATCGATACATAAAATAAGGCGACGTCCTCGTTCATCCAGGATCCTGGATTAGGACGCCTTGGACACGGATTCCTGAGATAGAAATTAACATTTGCGTGAATTGCAAATCCAGCAAATGCAGCAATGCAGCTGTAAATGCTCTCATGAGTAATGTCCTTAATTAATCAGTTGTGTATTTTTATTCTACAATATTAATCCCCGTACCTGCGCCCACCAGAGGTTCTTTATTCTCAGCTGCCATTGCGACCTCTGCAACCACGTCAACTTTAGCTGACTTACAGTCATCTTTCCAAAGTCTTCTCCTCCTGTACTTCTGCAAACTGTCCAACAGATTGTGCTCTCACCCCACGTCGCGACTCTGACGCTGATAAGAGGCTTTGTTCTTGTGGTTTGAAAGTAGAGAGAAAGAGCAGAGCATGACCTCTGACGTCTGTCTGTGGCTTGTTCTCCTTTTCCATTTTGTTTCACAGTCAGATTCTCACGAGAAACATTTCTACAGGATGAGACGGCACACAACCGGGGCATATTTTCCTACAGCCCACTCACGCACGTTGCTCCACGCCGAGCTACACCTTCATCGAGGGCAAACGGTTTTAAATTATGAACACTCTTTTGCTTTTGCATAATTCTGTATCTGCCCTAACCCCATGGGGCAATTGATCAGCAGCAAGTCATTTTTTTCCCCTTTATTTGTTTTGGAGTTCCCAATTTATTCAGACTTTCCGCCGCTTTCTCATAACATGGCTTGCAGATTCAGAATCTCTCTTTCCTCCCAGCTAATTAAAAATTAGAATTGAGTGAGCTAGAGTATAATAATAAAAGTCAAGTAGGGGCTCTCTGGTCCAGTGCAGTTTATTAAGTTATTCTGTCTCATGGGCCCTCTGTGAGATTGTTAATCCAGCCCTGAGGAGATGCTGAAAATAAGTGCGACACAGTGAGAGAAATGGAGAAGCTCACCTGGCTCAGACTGTGTGGTTGCCGTCTGTACTGCGATGGCGAACGCTTTATGCACAGTTTCACTTCCTGTGTTGACAGTCAGCGTGTAAACTCCTGCATGAGCATCAGTCACCCACAAGAGCTGCAGAGACTCACTGTCTGAAACCAGCTCCTTGTTCTGTGAGGGGGGGGACATGTAGCACATTTGTTCACATTTGTTGTCAGAGGTTCACTGGATGTGCAGTTGAATAAATAAACAAAATAATTCAAGTAAACTCTACTGGAGGATGGTAAATGGCCTGATTTATTTGATGGTGTCTGTTACCTTGGTCCATCTGTACAATGCATTAGGGAATGTTGTTTGGCAGCGGATTGTCACATTTTGTCCATTAGAGACTTGGAAACTGCTGTCCATGTCGCACATTATTTCAACGTCTAACAGAGAAAATTTGGATTAAAACGCAGGCACTCAGTGGCAAACATTTGCTGTGGCACAATGATAGACAACGTCTACAGCGGCCTCTGCCTGTGTAATAACATTCCTTCAGTTGAAAAAAGGAAATGTTGTCTCCAACGTGGTGGACAAATGGTTTGGCAATGCCCACATAGGACATGGGACAAATGGAACATCTACAAGAGAGTTTTGCCTCAGGTGTCAGACAGCGCTCGGCTCCGCTGCCATCAAAACCACAAATGAGGAAATATCTTTTGGAAAAATGAAGCTGCATCCCCCCAGTGGAGTTCAGAGACTCAGGGAATCAGTGGAGAATGGAGGCGTTGGGGGGGCGGGGGGGGGACACGATGGCCCAACACCTTACCCAGACACTCCATGTTGGGTTTTCTCCCTTTAATTTGTCACCCATCCCTACGTTTGCTTGGAAGTAAATAGCTGCTGAGATTGGCAGAGCCGCAACGCTCTGATGCAATCTGGAGTAACATGAAAAATATGCACTTGACAATAAGTTGGAAGGTAGCTGTGCAAGTCTTATCCAAATATGAAATCCTGCGAGGACTGCAGAGTTTGTTTGAGGTGTGCAGGTGCGACTTTGCCTCCGTCTTCTTACCTTTAATCTTCAGCTCTGTCTCCCTCCTGATGGAACCAATTGGAAAACTTGCAATATCACAAATATAGATGCCGCTGTCCCATTTTTTCACTTGGGGAAGGTGTAGAGAGTAGCCCATCGAGTTGTTTGCCTTCTCAATACGTAGAGTGACGTTAGGCCAAAATAAATGCTCCCCATGACCTGGGCTGAACAGAGCCAGCTTGGTGTTTTTCTTCCTCCATTCAATATTGACAATCTGGAGATCAGACAGGCTTTCTATGGTGCAGGCTAAGGTGACGTTCTGACCCTCCGCTGCTTCTGTTGTTTCATAACGTGCCCTCTCAACATCGTGCGGGAACCCTGTTAAGCATATCGGTCGTTGCGTTGAAAGCAAAGCAGAGTGAGGAGACAAAATCGCTGACATTGAAGTTAGTAATATAATACAGACTGTGATCCTCCGGGACGCAGGCAGATAAAATCACAGAATTATACTGAGGCAGCTTATCACACCCAAAGCCAGTACGCATTTCAAACCCATGGTGAATATCCCATCTTTCCTGCCGTATTATATGAGCGACAGCGCGTGATTACCTTGTATAATGGCGGCACAGAGAAGGAGTGAGAAGGCCGCACCCAGTGCAGCTCCAGCCACGTTTAAGCTCCCCCAACTCATTACGATCAATCAGGCCCAATCCATTGAGGGATTCAGCAGAAGGCAGAGCAGCAGACTGTCGACTGAGGTTGACATGTGGAGCAGAGACTGAAACGGTGAACAGGATGACCCATCTCCACAGGAAGCCACACAGGCACGCTTTCTGTTTGCGGTGAGATGCACATTTCTGTTTCTGTCAGTGCTGCATAACTCGGTGCACGGTTTAACGTGGTTTAACATTTGTGTTAAAATAACAAATCCCCTGAGATTTCATGATTTTGTATAAATGTATGAACGTCATTTTGGAATTAAAGCATCACTATGACACAGTGCCCTCTGCAGACGGGCAGCAGGTGATTCTCTGTCCAAGCAAGTAATAAGTTCTCATCTAGAGAAGAAATCTGTTGACCGGAGCCTTATACCAGTGGATTTTACCCATCATCCTTGGCATCCTGAACCAGAAGAGCAACAAATTCGCAATTCTCTGGTTAGAATTAATGAATACTGGAGATAAACCCTTTTTTAAGTGATCCTGAACCTGCCGGGGCTGTTTCTGCAACTTTCACTTTCTTTACTTTCACTTAAGTTACCTTTTAGCTTCAGCTGTTGATCAATACTCAAGAGAAAAGACATCCTTGAAATCTCCGTCCTCCTCTCATTCTGTTTGCCAGCAGAAGGACATTATCATTTATATGTAATAAAGATAACACAACTTATGAATTTGATAGCTAGATGTTCTCCGGGCTTCCGTCTGTTCCTCTTTGTGGTGCTTTTCCACCATCTAATTACATTAGCTGATCAGAAAGAAAGCAATTTTAACCTTTACGAGCGTCACCAAACAACATGCCGTTACCCAAACAGCTTGTCCACCTTTCATTCTCTCCGTCTCTCCGTCCCCTATTATGAGCTCTCCTCCTTCATTTATTATGAATCGTCCCTGTAGAGCCGGCGTTCTGCATTTAAATGATTGATCATGTTACAGTTCTATCCTGTGTGTGACCTTTGATAAGTTGAATTAGGGCTCAGAGTGTCTGCTACCCATCGGGAGATTTCCATCAGTATTCTGCCAGTGTTTCGTCAAATTGTGAGGGGACCTTGCTCCATTGCTCCATTTGATAAGGGCAGCATTACTTCCCCAGGGAGTCATGCTCAATGATTCTGACAGACTGTAGCATCCCCCTGACTTCTTCATTCAGGGGTCTGAGAAGGCTTCTGGCCCCGATAAGCATCGTTTTAGCTTCCAAACACAGACAATATTCCAGATGCAAAACTGTGAATTATGAGAAGTATTCTTTCTCAATTAAATCCAAAAAATAAAAATAAAAAATGAAATACTGGCTCTTCTGGACGCTGCCTCCACTCCTTAAAGAAAGTGTTGTGGCCTGCTGGTGCAGCCTGCCCCTCCTGCACATGCATGATCCTCTCTGAGTTCATGTTGCTCTGAAACTCTTGAGGGTTTCCGGATCCCCGCGTGACCCGCAGTGAACTGCAGCTTCTGCAGCGCGTCGCACCACAGCACTAATCGTCAAATGTGTGTGTAGACATTCGTTATCTGCGTGCATGTGACGTGTCCACTGACCTGAGGGGGTTGTGCGACCAGTGTTAACACACATCATGCGCTGCTCTTTTAGCCTCATTCACCGCTCGGTTTGCTTTTATTGCATTGTTTTCTCCCTGAACATTTTTATAGGCGATGTATTATTCAAATGTAGGCATGTTGAACAGCCTTCAAAACCTTGGCATCGTCTTAGGAGACGATTTGATTTTACTGCTGCGACTTAATGCTACTCTCAAATTCTAACCTTCCTGACAAATTATTATGAGGGGGCATTTATCTGATTCCTACCCATCATACAGTATTGATTGCACTCCCATGATGTGGAGCTCTAACTGTGAAAACGACCTTATATAATGTTAAAGGACGTCTGTGTGGTCACCTTCATTAAAGATGAACTATACTTTCTCAGCTCAAGTGAGAAACCTGAGAGGATTTACAGCAACAAATGGACTATATGGTGATTTTATAGTCTACATTTTTACAGTCAGTCACACAGAGAGAGAGTTCAGTATCTTGTCCATGGACGCAGTATTATGGTTATGTATGTCTCACATCCTAATATAATTTCCGGGGGGCAAACAATAATAATAACACAAAATTGTCCTTGCATGGTTTGTATTGGCCACTTGATTTTTAATGTTAGCTGCATAAAGTGAATAAAACTGAGTCAAATGAGGTCTTTAGGTTGTGTTTGTTTGAGAGACCCCAGGTTACACGTGGAGCTTTGAAATCTAAGGTACTCAGAGCAGTACGCACCTGTACACACTGAGGTTAATGAACGTTGACCTGGTCTTAGGTCAGTCGCTCAACAGGTCACTGTTTCACAGGGACATTATAAACACATGCCCCTACACGACACTTTGAATGTTGCTCAGACAGATGGCTCGTTTCCTTTGCAGACAAGACCAGAGTGTAGACTTTTATGAATCGTGTAATTTAAATAAAAGACAGATACCCATTTGTGCACATCTAAGGTCAGGAACGCTACCATTAGCCCCAGGTTTAATGCCGTTTCAGAGACAGATAGAATGAGATGATGAGGATTTTTTATTTTTTTTTTAACTTCCCTCCGAGGATGAATCAAGTTAAATGCCCTCCCTTTATGTTAAGTTATTCTGGCGAGATGACTGTAAAACATTGAGCTGTCCTTCAGGGAAGGGACATTTTATTTGCAGAGCTTCGTATAAAACAAAGCTGTAAAATAACCTGTAATTTAGTTTGAAATGTTTGACCACTGCGAGTGTACTTTTGATGTCTTTTAAAACCAAGAAGATTGGGCACTTTGTGTGCATGACATGAAAGAAAACACAATAAGAAAATTGCGTTACTCAGCAGGGTTTAGGGGGAATGGGTCTGAGTAGCCGTGAGCTCATCTTCAACTTTAGAATCTGTTATCATTCAAACATGACACATTATAACAGAGACGGAGTGTATCGACAGAAATACGATGCTAACACTGCATAATCACATTAGAATAAGAGTGTAAGAAAATGCAGCAGTCTGTGGCGACTTCACACTCATTCCCCATCTCTCCCTGACCTACAGAAACATGCTCTCAGCTTAACGTCAAAACTCACTGTTGGCTGAATATCTGTGTTCTTTAAAAGCCATCAAAATGGCAGTTTAGCACTGATAATCCCCAATTATCCCCAGGATATGAAGAAAAGATCCATTTCAAATAAAGCATAGAAGGTGAATGCAACTGAATGAGATGGCGATGGAGAATTGTGAATGCAGAAATGTTTTTCCCTCGCTGTTCTCCACAACAAAAGAAATGGAATCCGGCCACTTTCCTCCAGTAGTGAAGAGGAGATTAGATGTAAGTCTGAAATAGTTTCTTTTTAAGCTCATAAAGCTGCTTCAGCAAGTCAGATTTCCTCTCTTCTCTCTTAATTGCCTTTGTTTGCTTCCTTCTCGTCTGACTGTTTCATGGAATTACACTGATATCTGACTGCACAAATAGGTTTCTGAAATGTCTTTGGTTGTGCCTCTGTTCCTTCTTTTAAAGTCAATTGGAATCTGAATGTGTAAATCAGGATACCACCATAGCTGACGCTTTATCTTAAGGAACAACAGTAGTGGGGTAGGGGGGGCTTACATGATTGTCTCCAGGCTTCTTTCTGGAATAAGTCTCCTGGGAATGTGATTTAGTGCAGCGAGGAAGAATTAAGCAAACAGATGAGATCCTCAGGCTCCAACTGTTCATTCCTATTACCATATGCACAGCCCCATGACGTGTTCAACCCTTGTACTCCAGTGTACTTTTTTAATGTCTCCTCCATCAGCAGTCAGTTGATTTCTCGCTTTCAAACGACATCCATTGACGAGTGTTGAATGTTCCTCGGCTCTCAGGAGAGCCGTACCCGCACGTGGAGTTGCTCGGGAGCCATAATTTATGACCATTTTAAGTGTGCGCTTCCTCAAGAGAAGCTGAATTGCTTTGAATTAAGATGGCTAATCTTGTCAGCTGGGAAATATCCCCAACATTAAGTTTAAAATAAGAAACAATTGCAGTGTGAAGTGAGTTAGAGCGCCTGAACCCTTTTGCTTATTTACTGGTACAATCAGAATGCTCATCAAGCCCCTGACAGCCGTTTTTATCGAAGAAAATCTCTGTCTTGCCAATCGATCACTACCTGCCCAGCTCCGAGATCCACATACTGTTTGATCAAATAGAAGAATCAGACAGACACATTATCCCGTTTTTGTGAACGTGTCTCATCGTGAAGATCTCCTTTATGTTACATCGTGGAACATGTGGACTGATGGCTTGTTCAGATAACTCCCGGTGGGTCGCGATGAGTGAGGCCTGTGCACTGACGCCCAATACTTGACCAGAGTGACCAGCAATACGAGCTAATCTAACAACTCATCCCATTTTATCACTTTATGTACGACCGCATTAGCTCCCTCAGCGTGCTACTTATATTTTAATATTCCCCCGTTGGTATTTAGAGTGCAGTGGCAGCAATAACTGAGGGGAGGCGAGCTTTCTTTTACCCAGTCCAGCATGGCGTCACACAAAAACAAAACTTTGTGTAATAACACCGTGGAGAAATGTGTCCTCTTTGCTAAAGTATGGTATTATCTAATGTAGACGAGCACACTCATTTTAATGAGAGCTATAAACGACCAAGTAAAATGGTCGTTTGCCATTTACACAGGGATACGCAAAAATGATCTTATCGGAGGCCTCAGTTCATCAGAGGACGTTACAATAGAAGATTATCAAGTCATACTCGAGAAAGCAATAACAACATATTAAGAGCAATATGCTTCAGGCAAACAAGACTTTTAAAATAAACAGTTTAAAAACTAGTGAATGAAAATGAAAATACATAGTTCAAGCTCTCTCTCGCATGAAACGTGGCACTAGATTTTTATCTGTGAGTAAAAGTATTCCACTTTTATTTATTCTTGCTTTATTACCCTCTCATTCATTACCATATTTTATATATTATATATACTCTTTGATGTATTCAGTGTCAGAGAAGCACAGGAGCGTGGTATTTCCCTTGCTCGCAGTCATGAAGGCCGGTTATGAATGCAAAGACAAATCATTTGCTCCTTGGTATATGAAAAACTGCATACTCAGCAGTCTGAGGTCCACTCTGTTCCAGGGCAGCGAGCATAGGGTTCTGACGAGGCCGCGGTGCTCAGAGCGATGCGTGGAGCTGGCGTGGTGCAGCAGAGTCACATTGACACATGACTCATTATTCTCAGGGCTAATTTCTCATTCAGTTGTTTGAGCATCTCTTGTTATTAGTCATCGTGTTTAGCTCCACTTCAGCTCCCACCGACTGACTGATCATGTAGTGTCACTCCAAACATCCATTTTTAATGTGAGCAATTTTGAAAAGCTTGCTCATAATCACTGATTCCATGAAGTTCAGTGCGAAATGTGGAAAAGAGCTCAAAATTACTGAAAAGGGGCAAAGATTTTCAGCATATTACTGTTTTATACCAGCAATGAATGTTGTAATAAACTCCAATTGAAACCTTTGTGACAGTCAAAGGAAGAATTTGGATGGCTGCCGTCTAATGGCTGCAAAACATTTCAATCTTCTCATTTCATTATTTTATGTTGCCTGAAATTATGGATGGGAACCACAAAATATACAAATCAATCCAAGAAAGCCACAGTAGAGTTTGTGTAGTTGTGCATTTTGGGTTGGTACAAGTTAAACCGTTTTCAATTACTGTGGATTTTTACGTCCATTTTAAAAAGTAATTTATTTAGAGGAAAGAACAAGAACTATTGAATCAAGGGCAGAACTCGATTCAAAAGAATCTCCAGACTGGAGCAAAACACAAAATGCATCTGACAGATGCGATAATTTGTTTTGCAGATATTTGCTCATCGTAAAACACATTAGCAAATATTACAAATTCAACCTGATTATGGTGTTTGATAATATTCAGTAAACAGATTATCGAGGAGGACATGAATGTCTGCAGGAATCAGGTTGAAACTTGAAAGATTTAAGTGAAATTGTCTCAAAGCTATGAAAATCGCATTATAGGTGAAACTTTTAATTGCTCCCATTGCAAGATGAAAACCCACGGATCATTACTGCTCGTCCTCTGGGCCCCATTCATATATCTACAGCATATTGCTAATGGAAATGAATTCAGAGATTCGTTCGTTGTCGTTCGGCGATGGTGGCATTAACGAGGAAAAGGCCGACGGATTCATCCGCGAACGTCTGCGGCCTCTGCGGATTATTGATCTTTCAGCGATGGCCTGATTAACATGACTCATGACCATTCCAAGAGCCACACCACTCTAACATGGACAATATGATCATTCTCCCATAAGTAGGCCAATACACAGTATCTGTACATGTGAATACCCTTCCTCTTTCACCATCTTTGGTGTTGGAGAGTCCTTTGGTTTTCTCACTACACCTCCAGTGTGACTTTCCTCATGATTAAATTGCCACAGATACAGCGAAGCCCTTCAATCAGCAGGTAACCCTTGTCGTGCACTGCCACGAGCGCTGCCTTCATCAGAGCCAGGGTTACGTAACGGCACCTATTGCTCTCCTCACCACAGGAAGGATGCTCCGCTCACTATAGGTTCCTGCATGCATGCCACATCACTGATCAGCTTCAGGCACAAGTCTTCAAATTTGCCTACGCATCACACAATTACAGTTCACTGTGCGTGTACCAGAAAGAAAGTGGGCGGAGGCAGAGTGGATTTAAGCCGTCACGCTCGCAGACTTTGACAGAATCTTTTGCCTCAACTTCTTCTCCTGTGGACACCTCTGTCTGCCACGCAGGGGTCATCGCCCTAAATGTCTCCTCTGGGAACGTAGAATGTAATAAATCAATCATACATATAAATAGAGTACATGTTGGAAAATAGCCAGCAGAAATGGAAAGCATGCATAGTTTGAATGCACCCGGGCAGCCAGTGAGGTCTTTTGAGGTCGAGAGGAAGATTCTAAAGTGCAGTAGGAAAGAATAATAAACACTTCCTCTAGAAGATTGTGTTTAATTATTTTAATTTAAGCCTCAGCAAGTTTTCAATGACCGAAGCTTCCTACAAAAGGTCTTAAACAAAAGCCTCCGTCTTTACCAATTTATACTTTGCATGGTGCACACAAGCAAACAGAGTAGCATGCACCTTGTGTGCTGATGATTACATAAGCTTCTGGATCCAGACCTACACAATATGCACTCCTCATCTCTCAGGGAGCAAATGGGATGTCAGAGATGATTACACATTAGACATCTCAGTGTTACAAAGTGGGATCTGTGTCTGGCTCTTCTAACCACATCAAGCCTGATTATGCAACTACCACTGTTCTTGCTCATGCACACAGCCGTTAGTTGGCTTGGAGAGCACATCAGCAGCAGCAGCAGCCCTCGTATCCACACACTGAGAGCCAGTACGGTACGTGCACACGGTACGTGCTTCCCGACCCCCAGCTGTTTGACTGGCTGCTCCATGTGAACTGTGGGCTTGATGCCAATGCAGCAAACAAACAGAAAGTCTTCTTAAAAGACTAGATAAAGAAACCCTTCCTCTGGATTCATTTAAAAATCTCCTCAGACCCGAACATTTAAAACAGGGTTGCTGTGGCTTCCCAAACATCTGGCTTCTGGCCTTGCATAAGAAGATCGAAACCAGGGGTGATCACACGCGTTTGTCAGGGTGGCCCCTTCCAGCTGTACGTATCAGGTCACTGTTTGGTGACTGCAACGCAGACAGCTGGTATGTGTCATCGCTGACAAGCCCCATGTTGACTGAATGTTTTGGGCATTTGCAAGAAAAGAGATTTTTTTTTTTGTTCTATTTATGTATTTTTGAAGTCAAAAGACAAACTAGCATGTCTAGTTTGGGGGGATACACTCAGAGAGATGACAAATACAAGATGTTGAGCAGCATTAGAGCTGGAATGAGAAGGGCAAAGCGTATAACTCAGGGAACTGGATCCTCGTATTGCGTAAACATGCACTGAGATCAGACACGTATACTGCACACACTTTATATTATCATGAAAAAAAGATTTGTTACTTTATTGACTAAAAAGGCAAAAGTGAAGAAAATGGTCTTTTTTACATAACAACAGATAGAACAGATAGAAGGTAATGACAACACTAGAATGGCATGGGATGAATTTTATACAGCCAGCGAGGGCCAGTGGACTCCTTCAATTCAATCAAGCAGTGCCACATTGCTGATGATTGGCAAGATCCCTGGGAAATCAGTGAAAACATGGAGGAGCATGTTTCCTGGGTCCGTCCCTTTGTCTGAATCTAGTCTTAAATGGATTCTTCCTCGGCCCATACCAAACTCCTCCATCCATTATTATTTCTGTGTGATGTGTATTCCTCCTACAAGTCCTTGGTGGGCGGACCTACTGCAGTGTGCGAGCTAATACGCTGAGAACTCATTCAGGGGGAGATTTTTGTGAAGGAGTGCCTTGTTACTCTGTGGCGCCGCTTACAACATGCCGTTGGCATTTGGCTCCGCAGTGGAGCTTCCATTATAGCACATCACCAACTCTCTGGCCTCTCCCGAGACGCGGTAATGTGCTGTTGTGTTTTGGTTTCGCGGTCCCTGGAAGCACCATGTGACAAGTCCGGGTGTGACAGAAGCTTGCTGTTGTGCTGCAGTCCCAAATGCACTCAGTGCTGCCGTTCCACAAGGGCATGAGCGAGCTGTCCTCCTCAATTAACTCCTGGGATAACTCTGTGCAACAGAATAAGTCTTAATGAACTGTGCAGCTGGGATGATTGTGGATCTGCTTCTCTCAGCAGTTCCTCCCTGACTCTCAGCGACTCGGTTCTTAAACTGAAATCGCCTTTTAGCTCGGTATATTTCCCCTCTCGTGTGTAAGATGATTACACCCTGACCACACCCACGTCCCTCACATTTTAAACTGTTTTTATTTATGTTCATATTCTGTTATGCTGCCAATAAGGCCAGTTAGGTCTTTACTTTCCGAAACACGAGGACTGCTAATTTCGGACACAGAGTGGCATCTGCTGATCCAAAACAAGTAATAGAAATTACTACAGTCGAGACCTGTGAGGGAGCATCAAATCAAGGGTGATAATGAGCAACCTCTCCAAGCCTTGGCCAACACAACCTGTTTCCTGCTCTGCTGTGGTCCCTGCAGCAACAGCTTCGGGTCTATTATAAGTTGTAAGGTGTGAAAACGCCGCACAGTTACTTCTCAAGCCACGTGGTCTGAATGTTTGCACTTTGTGTGGTTATGTCAACATTTCTGTCATGTCATGCCAAATCAGTTCAGTGACCATTCTGTGACGGGGTTCAAACAATGAAGAGTCAACGCTGCAGGAAAACAAAGACAATGGCTGAGGCTGTGTTTTGGCTCCTAGCGTAGAAATAATAATGTCTTCCATCCAAATTGCACTCCTCTTCAATTTTTTGGTTTTTAGAATCATTTGCATTTGAGAGCCACTCAGTTCTCCATCCTGATTTCAGCCCTTTTTTAAATTAACCGGGAGTCTGGGTCCATTAAGGGATGTTTTAACTTTGTTTGGTGTCATGCATTATCTCTTTACATCATTAGTCTTTGTCTTTCTCAGTTTTTTATTTATCATCCCTTCTTGTGCCTCCAAATTCTTCAGCTAGCTAACACATTTTCACACCAATAATCTTCAGAGAGTTATCCCGACAGTATTTCTCTTCAAAAAGAAGAATCCTGCTGTATATTCTTATCCTGTATTATACAACTATCTGACTGATGGTAGTGGTGGAGGTGGTGCTGAGGTAACAGAGAGAATATCTTACCAAAGTGGAGTGAGTAAAATACAAGTGAGCCAGACTGAGCCTTGATATGGTCCAGCACACACATATTCTTTCCCTTCTTCAAAGACCCTTCTTTCCTCCTCCGTTTACTTAAATTGCCCAAACTCCTCATCCTCCATTTCCATTTTTGTGAATGCAGCGCGGCAGGCGGAGCTGAACTTGAGCCACAAGTCTTTCATTCTAATTAGATTCCAGAGTTAAGCTGGTGAATTTTGAGAAAAAAAAGTATTTGATGTGTACTTTTTGTTTGGTCCATTTTCAATCCACTGCCTCCACAGCGGAGGCGGGATTTACAACCAGGGGCTGAGCAAGATGATTTGGCTTCACTTTCACATCATTTTTGTTTATACTGTTTGATCAGATCTTTATGAGCCTGTATGGCTACTAAAGTAATGCACATTTTCATGAATTGTTATTTGCACCTTATATTTTGCAAAGAGACCTTGTGGAAAACAGAAGTGCATCAATAAAAGTAGCAATATTTCATTCAGAAACCCAGTCTTATGCAGTTTGCAGAAGCACGGGTGAATGTGATGTGTGGGCTGTTTGCATGTCAACAACACATTTCTGTAGAAAAATAAACTGAGGATATATCAGTGTCATGGTTACAACATCCATCCAAATCAAATTTCATTATAACAATACAAGAATCATGGCATCACCCAAAGGCATTAGCTTTCATCCTCTGAGGACAATGACTCACCATAGCAAATACAATAATCATAACCACTTTTATGGATGTGTTTTTCTTTTATTTGGGTCAATGGTTTTCAATTACTGCATCTTACACAAAAAGGGTTTTACGCTGAGAAAGAAAGATCCTTTTTGTCCTTTAGAAGGAGAAAAGCTGGGTTTTAATTTAACCGAAGGGAAATGTGCTCTCTCTCTCTCTGGTTAAGACCAGAGTTTGATGAAGCCCAGATAGACTGTGACACCGTAACGAGATGCATACGTGTGTCCTGGTTTGATTCTTTGTCTTCGTTGTGTGTTTACGTAAGCGCTATTATGACATGCTGTGTTCCATGTATGAATTTCTCCTGTGGCTGTTATATGTTGCACGCGGACAGCTTCAGAGCTGCTTCGGATTCATGCTATAAGAGGAGCTCATTTTATTGTACAGATATTATGTAGGACACATTCAAGTCCACCAGGAGTGGAGCGGAGGTAGGATCAGTGTGTGTCAGAATTAAACATGCATACATTGGAGCCAGTGTGAGTAGAAGGTGTCATGCTGAGTGTGAACTAAACCCTCAAGTGTTTCTAGCACTTTCATCACCACTTTAACTAGAACAAGATGTATAATCATTGTATTTGTTCGCGTCTGTATTTGTACAGTGTAAATTAGTAGACAGGCTGAATATTTGTAATGTATTGCTGTAAATGTTCAGATCGTCGATGTATGAACCCCAACAGCGTGCTACATGCGTGTTCTGTCATTTTCACAGGAAAATTGCAGTAACTATGGAAAGTTAATCACCGTCATCCATCAGCTTCCAGATCCATTGCATATTTACTTCAGTTTGTCATCTTAAAAATCACATACGCAGTTCTGTTCTGATGCACCTACCTAACCAGTTCCATTTTCCTATTCATATAAATTTAAAATAAAAAACACAGTGAAATTGGTTATTGATAAAGTGGGTCACAAGCGCTGTGGCAGAAGTGGTCCGGACTACACGAAAAATGGATCTACTGTATATCAACAAGTACTGAATCATTCAGAAATCCATCACACCATGCCACTTAGTAGTTTACTGTCGTAAAACCATTTATAATAATATCCACGATGGAAACTCTCACCACCAATAGCAATTAAAAAAATACATACAGTATATGTTTGGCTTCTGCACTCACTGACCTCTTAATTAGTACTCACATTACCTTTAATAGGTTGTATTTGATGTGAATAATATATTAAGCAACACATTGTCAGTTGTGCACACGGTGGAAAGTATGAACCCAGTCACATTGCTGTAGATCAGCAGTTAAGGCATATCCTTAATGTACAGAAAGAAACAAACAAGAAACTCAATTTATAAGAAACAAATGCACTGGAAATATGTGAGTACTTCAGTCTGAACTAGAGTAGCACTTAGCCAAGGCCCAACAGTCCCCTAAATTCAATCAAGATGCACCACACTGCACACATTTAGAGATGCCAGTCCCCAAAATAAGGCCCATTTCTTCTTTTTTTCATAGAGAGCCTTAAATTATTCTCTATCTTGCAATGTGGAATTAGATTCCCTGGATCCACCCTTTTGTCCAGGTCAAAATGGAAAGGGTTGTTTTTTGGCCCATGCCTCCTCATTCGACTAAGTATCGTGGAAATCCCTATTTCAGTTTTTTGCGTAATCCTGCTGACAAACAAACAAACAAACAAAGAGGTAATTAATCAGGGGATGCTCAAGCCGTGGGGTTACACGATAGAAAACCTTGTTATATTTCTCAAAATCCAACGATTTTCTGCTCTTGCGAGCATGAAAATGAAGCTTTTGTTGTGATGGTTGTTTTCAGAATGAGAACCTTGACACGGAAGCAAATTTAGATAAGAAGGAGAAGTATAATAAACTGGGGCAAATGCATAATGATGTATCATTAATGAGTCAGATTCTGTAATCCATCCTCTCATTTCAGAGGACACATTCTGCAGGTTGGGGAATTGAAAGCCTCAGTGAAATACTGATGGATGCATACCAAATGATGTACAGCTTCTGAGATTAATCACTGAGTAACTTTGCTTCAAAGCCTAATCCGGAATTAAAGTATGATACCTGCCGGCAGTGCGTCACCGCTGTGCATGAGTTTCTGAGGCAATGTGAGGTTCAAAGACATTTTCGAACCACTTGAAGTAGACACAAGTCTTTAGAGCCTGTGTTTGAGAACGTTTTAGACCTAATACACAAGCATCAATTCATCCATATTAACATACAAACTGTGAAGATTTATTTCTCCCCCTTGTTGGCTTCTAAATGAGGTTTTAATGCATTTTTGAAAAGTAATTTGAATTACCCCATGTGTAACGTTTAGAAAACCAGAATGGAACTCGTTGAGCATACCTCTGTCAAGGCTGAGCACCCCTTGTAATGTAAAAGAAAAAGAAAGTGCACTGATGAACCTCGTGATATATACACACTGTAAAATATACAGTCCCCAACAGTTGGCATGAGAACCGATAACAATATTCACATTTTAATTTCATACTGGGCCGTCAGCCCATCTCATTAATATTAGGTTATGCCAAGAGCCGCTGATCTGCATTCACCCCTGTTCTATGGCCCAGTAGTCCCTAAACCTAATTGCACAGTACCACACATTAGCTCCCTGCACTTTTATCGAGATCCCAGAATTATTCCCTTAGGCCTAGAGCGTGTAGTTTGTCTTGCTCTGCACCAAATCTAATGTTTTTTTCTGGGTTGTCCAGTGATACATCCTTCCACCAAGTTTCATTTATCCTGTGTTTTTTGCATTATCTCCTCCTCCCTGGTGGTAATCATAGCAGTTAATCTACTCTTTCACGGCGTAGTTAAACACAAAGCAATGGCTCGCCCACGAGTGTTTGGACTTGTCTTTGCAATGATTAGACCTCATGGGGTTGAGGACGTGTTTTGACAACACTTGAATGATGACTTGTAGTATTTAGTGTATAATCTGTTGCACCTGATAGAACAACAACTCCTCCATTTATTTTCACATGCCGGTGGTGACTGCCCAGTGGCACCTGCAGAAAAACTCAAATCAGCCCGAATTAATAATTAATTCCAATGCCCTCTGTGGAGGCTACGTTCCTGTCGTCATGTCCTTATTGCAAGGAATGAATCTGTTCTTGCAGTAACATTCACGTTGTGGATATTGGTGTTTTATTAAGGGATGAAATCACGAGGGGGAGAAATTTCCCCAGATCAAAGCTGTTTTTACAGCTGAATGAAATCAATTTGCAAACGTAAACTGGTTCCAGGCTGAGAGCACCTGAAAAATTGGTGTTTGTCCTTAAGGGCAATAAGTGACGCTTCAGCGAATTAAAAAAGCAAAAACACCATGCCAGTCTCCACAGGGAATATTAGAAGACACTTACAAGTCCTATTAATCTTTTTTTAATCCATTTCCATGCAGGCTGAGGAATACATTTTGCAATATAAAGTAGTCAGGCACACAAAAGCGTCACACTTTAATGAATAATGCTGCCCTTCTATGCCTCACCTCTAATTTCCAGTGGAATAAATTTCCATAAACTTGTTGATGTTGCATTTAGTCGAACAACTTTCCAGTTACATACGGGGGAGTGAAAGGTTGTACAGATAACAGAAATGTGCAATAGTTATATTCCATCCTGCCCGGCGTGTCGTCACTTTACCAGATGTGCTGTAGGCAACGCAGTCGTCCAGGAAGAAACATCCATCCATGTTTATGATCTTTGCCTTTGAAGTCGTTGAAGGTTGTATGGTTCTCCTTCCTCTGTGTGTGTGTGTGTGTGTGTGTGTGTGTGTGTGTGTGTGTGTGTGTGCGCGCACAGATGAAATTGTAGTCAGGTTTAGACAAAATGTGCACTCATTTCATTTCATTTTACTTTTCAGGGTCACATGGGGCTCAAGCCTATCCCATCATGCATTTGGTGGGATAGGCTGGTTATTTCCAACAGGTCTGTGACAGAATGTACCCTGGAGACAATAAAGGAAATATGATAAAAGCTTTGGGACACCATTTCATGAACCTAGGGTTGAAAAAAGGTTTTGTTTACATCCAGTCATTTTGTACCATTATGGAATGATAACACATTTCCTATGTTTACCACAAACAACTCTCTTTTACTGAGATCACTGTCAGGCTGTGGCACATAAAGCACATGATGTACAGGGGCCCTGTGAGCCCAGAGCCCTGCAGGCGAAGAGGACATGTGTAAATAGCTTTGGATTGCTGGTAATATGATGCTGGGGCTCTGCGGACACTGTCTGTCTTATATAAAGACAAATGTAAAGCCAATGTTATAAATCTTTCACTATATATATCAATTACACAACGACTGCGTCACTAGATTTCCATTGGGGTGACTCAATGTTAAATAACAAAGGTTTCGTGAATATCTCCGTGCGAAATTGTGAGAAATGTGAGACCCTTCTTGAGGATTGAACTTGTTGCCCCGAGGGAGATTAGACTTTGTCAAATTTCACATGGGCCACATGGTAATATTGGCTCGAGGTGGTGAAGCTGTTGATAAAGTATGACCTGGGGAAGTTATGGGTGCTTATGGGATTTCAATTACTTCAAAAAAGAAGATGAAGAAAAGTAGAAGAAGAACTGTATAAATAGACCCCAGGAGGACCCCCCTCTGTGCCCAAACACACACACATACACTCACTGAAACTCTACTCTTCTATAGAGCCTTAGCTTTAACCTTAATTACCTGAACCTTACCTTAGCTGGAACCAAGAGCATGTGCTGACCCTCAGAAAGATCATTAAAAGTTGGTTGTCACAAAACTCAAGTAGGTCCTCACAAAGATGGAGGAACAAGTTTATTTTACGTATCCTTTATATTTAATCTTCTGATTAAATTTGAATTCGGATGAAAAAAGTTAGGCTCTGTCTTCGGTGCCCTTTGTAAAAGACGTGAGCACAGTGTAGGTTTCTCAGGAGAAATTAACTTTGACACGTCAAGACTAGTCATACCAAAGTTTCTACTCTTTCATGCCTGTGACGCTCAGTAAGCAACGGATGACAGAGATGACCTTGCCATGAACTTAAATCACTATCTGTGCCTTGTATGATTAGATATTATTTCAAACCAATGACTTCGCTGAAAGTATTTCCTCGGGGGTTTAAGGTTGTAAAAAGTAATTTACTCACCACAGGCGTACGGGAGAGGAGTTTTGGTGTTGGTACATATACAGTGTAGAGTGCAGCTCTCATACTGTTTTCAGACAAGCATTGGACTTTGGACTTTCTCCTGAAACCTTCCATTGGCTCTGTATTTCAGAATGCAAATGTAAAAGTTAGTTGCTTGCAGAGATGTCTAACATTTGACAGATTTGCAAAAGATGTCTGCGTCGTGACAGCAGTGTTCTGCTTTTTTTTTTTTTTTTTTTTCTTTTGTGAACACGCCTGACCCAGACAGTCTGGATTCTTTGTATGTGAAAGGCGTAGTGTGAAGAATGTCTGTTCATAATTGTTTGGAAGTTTAGTAGACTTCATGTCTGAAAATGGCTTTAGAGAGACAGTTTATAAACAAAGAAAAAAGGATATTGCCATGCCGTGCCTTGGAAAAGTCGACACCAACGAATGTTTGGAGAGACACCACTGACAAGGGACATGAGTGAAACCAGTCAGATGTGTGATCCACCAATTAGTCTGCAGCAGCTGCGTGGAGGGTGGTACGCACTTCCAAAAACAAACAGCCCCTGGAGAACTACCTGAGATTTCACAATGTTGTCAGCACAGAAAACCGGATACAAATCCTAAATTAAACAATTGCTGCTGGACTTGAACAATGATGTATGTGACTCCGTTACCCAGAGCTGTTCATAATGGCTCATCACGTCTGGGCTGACTCACTCAATCAACTATTTTCCATCCAAGCTGGTTATGTGTCAGCCATTTTGTCCAAAGTGTGTCATCTGCTGATTTAGAGGTGCTGTGCACAATGAGTGACGGCCAGAGTCGAGGAAGCATTCACTGTGTTGCAGTCATCATTGTCCCGACGCGTAAGTCCATTGTGTTCAGGTGAAATACTGATTGTAGCATTCTCAGTTACGTGTCAGTGTGCCTAATATTTTCTCTTTTGTATGTTGTTGTAGATTACATGGTGGTGGTACTCATGGTAACACAGAACATAGCATCAACAATCAACTGTTATTGAGTAGGAGGTTGTATCATATCGTTTTTTTTGTGGATATACCAAAAATATCTCTATGCCCACGTACTTTTGTCTTATACATATGGTTATGTTTAAAGCTGTGAAGTTTACAGATCACTTGATTATTATTCTTTACTCAAACTAAAATAGGTCTGACCGTCGAATCTAAATCTTCCATCATCTGCTTCTAATCATACTTCATTGACATTCAAGAGAGACTGTATCTGGGGCTGCTAATATATCTAGACTCATGCTGTGGATGCTCAACATGAATGCAGACTTGGCCTGGAGTGAAATGGGGGGGGGGGGGGTTCTTGGAATATGAAACATATAGTAGACTAGAAGTTATTTTACAAATGGCCCCTTTCACAATCCAAACAGCTGTTAAAATAATTGATGCTCCAGCCAGGTGTGGCTGGCATGGTTATATGGTTATCTCTGGATGAATAAATCTTTAGCTGGTGAAACGGCAGCACAGGGTTTGACAACAGAAGACAGACATATAGATTCCATGTGGGCGCCACAACCCCTCTCTCAGAACTCTGGGAGAGGTCGAAGGAGAGCCAATGGAACTGACAGAAAGCCTGCAGTTACTCTGATAGCCACTCCTTACAACTGTGGTGAGAAGAAGAACATCGGACACAAGCAACAGCAGAAGAAATGTTGTGAGACCCACTCCTGTCAGCCAAGAGCAGAAATCTGAAGCTATCGTTGACAAGGGCTCGTTGAAGTGGACTGGAAATAATGTAGGCTGATGAATCCCATATTCAGCTCAAGTGCCCAGATGCTCAGAGTGGAGCATCGACAGAATCATTTCATGGACCCAACCTGCCTTGCATCAGCAGTCCAGGCTGCTGCTTGTGGTATGTTGACGGGAATGATTTTTTTTTTTTTTTTTGCCAGACTTTGGGTCACTTTAAACCAATCACTCATGGTTTGGATTCCACAGCTTGTCTGAGCATTTTTGCCGACCATGTGCATCCCTTTATTGCCACAATCCACCATCTGCTAATGGCTTTCTCCTGTGTGATGCTGCATCATGTCACAAAGCAAATGTCTCTTAAAGTGGTTTCAGGCCCATGGCGGAAGGATTACAGTACGGTCATGTCAACATTTATAAATCTCTTAGAATCAATGTTATGAAGAACTGAGACTGTTTTAGATTTCTAAAGAAATTGCTCAGTGCCATAGGTTTGATTTTAATGATGTTTGGTTTGAAGTCGGCGAGAAGAAGATTGGGAGAAGTAGAACTCCCCAAAACACAAATCAGCAACTTCAGCAGAAATAACAGTGTTCAAGTTGCGGGTCAGGTTCAGGCTAAAATTTTCAACACTGTAAGATTATGGGACTCTCGTCCCCGGGGTCACCATAATAATCCTGAAGTTAAGGTTGTGGAAAGGTCACATTTGATGAGGTTGGGCCAATGAGATTAGGTCTAGGAATGAGGTCAGGGTCAAGTTGAATGGTCAGGGGGTATCTGAGGGGACTGGTGGAAATCAGTAAAGTCAGGAGAGATGATATGTTTAGTATGCATGGAATAGCCTTAGCTCCTGTAGCTGGAGGCAGAGGACAGCAGTGTGCAGGGCGGAATAGCAGCCAGTCACAGCACAATCCATACTGAACAATCCTGTACCTTGCAATTTAGTCCGGTGGCAATGTTCAGGACATAAGTAGCGTCGACTATATCTAGTGAGACAGAAGGTGAGGGGTGAGGAGGTTTGGGTGGTGGATGGAATTGGCTGAGGCTGTAAAATGGGAACTTCTAGACGGCCTCAAACTACTTTCAAACAGCTATTCATGAAAAAGTGGGACATCGGTCTTGTTCCACGGTGCAGCAGGGAAGCAAGCTATTGTTGCATGATAAGAAAAGTAAATTGTGAAACCTTAAAGAACTGTGGGCAAGTTGTTTTTCCGTCTGAATAGTGTACCAACCATCAATTACAGTGCCTGAAGTGTCATATCATAAAAGTAGGACCACCAAGTCGGTCCAAGACTGGCTGAAAGGAGCATGCAGCGAACAATGCATCATGCAGACAGCAAACGAATGTCCATGCTTGATAATTTAGTCCAATTAGAGCTGGTATGTCCTTTTCCCGTAAATGGAATGACTCTTGTGTTTCCTGAAATTTAGAAGGAAGTGGAGACATAACCAGAGCAGGGACTGTTTTCCATTTTCTGTCTCGAGCAAGAGCACCTTTTCTGTTCACTTTTTATTCCTTGATGGAAAGTGGTTTGAAATGAACCATCTGTTTGTTTGAACAGAAGGGCACTGCCATCAATTATAAGTTTTTCTTTTTCCTCTTCTCTCTTTTCAGATACAGTTTCTTTTTCAGTGCCCCTCGGTGCAAGCTCTGGTCTCTGTGCTTTTAATGTCTATTTGACATGCTCTCCACCAGCTCTTCTCTGAATCTGCTCCTTATGGGCCCCCTGTTGTCACTCGCTGCGAGTCATTTTTCTTTCATATGCGATCACATCCATCTTTGACATAAATTAATATATTACCATCTTTTTCCTTACTTTGCTTATTGCTCCGGCGCTTTTGAATATCAGATTGGACTGCCGCTGTTTCTGTATCTGGTGCTTGGACGGTCTGAAGATTCGCCCTCACGGTGATCACGATCAGGGTGCTGTCCTTACTCAAATCAACCTTGTTCAACCCTGGTGGAATCCAGTTAGAAAGATGCAGAGCTTAAAAACAAAAACAGAGATTCCTTAAATGACTATTTACTTTGTATCACGATGAAGGAGTTTTACTTCAAAAACATGCTGAACCTCACTGATCAAACACCTTTACCTGTCTGCAGCCAGCAGCATGCTTATGGCAAGTCTGATGTCTGCTGCTGCATGTTTAAGGCCTGATGAGGGGGGAGCGGCGCAGAATACATGGGAATGTTCATTTTGTTAACACACACGTGCACACAAACATGCACACAGTCTCAATCAGAAGAAATGAGAAAAGTTATTTTCCCTCTATTTCATGGTTTGGTTTGTGGAGGTGCTGACTGGTTTCTTTCCCTTTTGCAAATATATTATAAGCAAACGAAGCACTTGATGCTCATCTCCTATCTAACGCCTCTGAGAAGTGGAAATAATGTCTTCCCTTTATTTAACTGTATTATCAATTTTGCTAAAAGGCTCCACCCAAGGACATGGAGCAGCACAAAACCCTTGACAACAAGTAGGCTTTAAAATCTGTCTATTCATCAGTGAGTCCTCATCACTGTGCAGTGCTGTATTTCCATCAGCCCTCAATCATGCGTTTGCACTCTCATTTTCACGCCATGACTATTTGATGGTCAAATTCTGTGGAGTCCACTTCTGCTGGTTCTTAGCCATTTCCCAATATTTGCTGGTGGCCGCTGAGCACAGGGAAAGTGTTTATTGAGGATGTGTTTGTACGGAAGCCAAGTTTTTTTTCTGTGACTGTGAAAGAAGCCATTTCCCCGATGGTGAGTTGATGATTAACTGTTGCTGTGTAATGTTTCTTGGCTATGGAATAATACAATGGGCTTTTCAATAAACCGAGACTTGTTTCCCACTTGCCATGTGGAAAGCTGTGGCTGTGGGACGATATTAACATGTTGCTAATCACGGCAGATCAGATTTCTCATTGATTAGCTCCTGCAGAGAAATGGGAGGTCAGGCAATTGGCCGGTTAAGAACATCTGAGGAGTGTCCAGTCTGTGGCTTCACTTGGGGCCTGAGTTCCAAGAGGAGATGGGACAATCCGCTTAACTTGTTAGCCAGAAAAAAAAAAAAACATCTGTCTGGTTAACTAATTCAAAAAACAGGTCAGGCCAGCTGTCTGATAAGGCCCCAGTGTAATGCCATCCACGGGCACTAATGCACTGTTTGGGCAGTAAACAGCTGTGAACAGCAGCCAGTAACTAAAGCAGCCACACAACAATTGGCCCCGATTAGAAAATATCCTCTGTGCTCCAGCGGCCCAAAAAAATCCCAAAAAAACCAATGCAGAATATCCAGGGTCACTTCCCTGTGCTGTTTCAGTTTCCTCTCCTGAAGGTGCACACGTTCCAGAGATTCACTGATGCGGCCCCTTAATTGGGGCACAAGAAATGTGTGTCCTCACACAACGTGTGGAGGCTCCGTCAGCTGTTTTCTTTCCTCTATGGCCATGTTTACTCCACAGTCTGGTTCATTGTCTGAGGCGCTCCTGAGTACACTAATCTCCTTACACTACTTTCACTTTGTAAAAGCACATTGTCTCCCATTTGTCACTGAGGGTGGATCACAAGTCTGCAACAGAAGCAGGAACAGGAAGATTTGTGAACGGAGACACAAAGGAAGCAACTTACGGTTTGTTTCTACCTCTACCCCAAGGCAGTAGTATAGCTTTATGTCTGGACTGTGAATTATGTGTCTGGAACAAAGGAGCAGACCCAGGAACCTTATATTGCTTCCTTTAACATTGCGAGGTTGGATGTTTTAACATATCAATTTAAAAAAAAAACTTTATGGGACTTGTTTTTATGGGTGTGTGCAATTTTGTCCAGCTCCAAATGAAAATCTTGTAAATTTAAATGTGCTTTCATAAGGAGACCTTGTGGCGTTGACGGGGGAACGCTTTGGATTAGCACCAAAGCATAATGATAGATAACGTCAGGCGAAATAAAAAGAAACCTCTGAGTGCAGCTGTAATGAACAGATCTCAGATTAGTGTTTGGAAGCATCCTTAATCCGTACAGTCAGGCAACTGAGACCCCTTCTGGACGGCCTCTGAAGAGCAGATTTGGATCAGGAGACCTGGGACTGCCAGCGTTCAGCGTGCGAACACAGTCTCGCACATGTTCAGGAAATGGCCTTTTAACCCAAACAGCATTTGCTGCGTGAGCCAGGGCGAAGAGCAGTTTTGCTTCTCTGAGAGTGTTGTGCCATGGGCGAGCAGCCTCTCTCGCAAATGTGAACACTGAGGGAACTGGAGTCAAGTTTGAAATTAAAATGCGTCAAGAGTGTCTTGGTTCATCTGGGATACAGACAGTGTGAAGAGAAATCCATTATCCATTTCATAGTTATTTTCAGCTGCTAGATATGCAGACGTCGAGAACGCGCCGTAGGTTTACGTGCGTCCCACCGGCACTCAACATGCCTGCGCGTGGTCAGGAAAATAATGATGCATGGTTTTTGTTTAACGTGTTCAAACTTTCTGAATAACTTGCTCAAACAAATAAAGCACCATCAAGTAAGTAAATGTCAGCATGAGATATAAAACAGCTTCCAAAATAAGAGTCATAAATGGTCAGATTTAAGATGTTATGTAATTCAGTAAGTTCATTAGTTCTGTCTCTCATTAAATAATAATTACCAGTGGATAAAATCAATTAAAAATCCAACCAGCCAAAACATTTATATATAAAAACAATATATTCGACTTTTTCTGTTGTCTCAATTTTTCCTCAGATGCAACAAAAGGCCTGTACATTAGCATTTCATTAGCTGCGACATAATCAGTAGCATTAAGATTATTTTGTAAACCCCTCACACTTCATCCAGGATTATTTGGGAGGATAATCGCCACAGAGTGACCTCGGGAACGCCACCGCGACCGGCGGAGGGGCCAAATCGGGTCTAAAATCGGTCCGATTATCCTCTCGTGTGCAGCCACACCAGGGACAAAACACTACTGGCATGACGTCATTTGACTTTATATTGTCATAATTATACATTTACAAATTAAAAAAAAAACGAGATTAACTGCCAGACAGAAATACTGAACAGAGTCACAGCTGTAAAAAAAACGTTATCGTGGTTTTTCTGTGTGAAAAGGGCACAGAAGACAAAAGAGCGTGGCGTGAATTAAAGCCTTGTCGAGCTCATTGTCAAAGAGTGATGTGGGTTTTCTGTTCAGTGTTTGACATCTTGTGACCTAAAGCGATAAAGTCTCCGCAGCAGTGCGTAATTGATTGACAGCTTCCAGCGTAAATGTGAAGAGATAATAAACCGCAGTCTCTGGAGAGGACATTAAGCCGCAGTTTCACTCATAGGAAGTTTTTCTGCGTGTGATTCAACATTTTCATCCAAGCTGTACTCAAGCGTGTGGTCTCTCAGCTTGAGGGAAGAACTTGTTGATTTCACATTTAGATTTTCTAATATTTTACTAACTACTCACCCAGCCCCTACTTACGTCCCCAATTACTTTATCACAAAATAAAAAATGTCAGCGTCACCTGGCATTCTACGATTGATTCTGACAAACCCGTTGCACAAAATCAAAGAGCAGAGGGAAACACACAAAAGCGGCAGGACATCCGAGAGCAGACATTTTAGAAAGGACGCATGCTGAAGCTTGACCGCAGGAAATCTGTCAGAGCTACAAAATAGTGCAAAAAAAAAAAAAAAAAAAAAAGCTCACAGTTTGAGCAAAATTGAATTTAAAAAGCTGCTCTCGAACTGACAGGTAAAAAAACAACAGCAACAACAACACAAAGTCAGTTTTTAGCTAAGCGGTGTGCACTTGCATCAATAATGGCACCGGACTGTGCAGTGCTGGATGACACCATCAAATCATTTCAAACAAACCACTTGTCCTTTTCCCTGTTCAGGCCACATGAGAACTGAAGCCTTTCAGAGCTGGACCGAGGGAGGGTGTAAAAACCTCTTGACCATTTCAGGCACGGTTTTCATTCTGACACCGACAACCACCCTCACACTCATAATCACACCTTCAATTCATAGTCCCCATTTCACCTGAATGGTGTGTCACTGGGCTGTGAGATGGAAATATTTCAGCCAGGTGGGAACGCACGCATGCACACACGCACACACACACACACACACACACACACACACCATCAGGCAAATCCATAGGAGCAGTTAAAATCGTAAACTTACTTCCAGCAAGGACAACATGTGACTTTATTGTCCACTGAAGAATGTGAATGTTTGATCGGTGTCGCCTGAAAAATAACATTTAATTAATTTCTCCACAGTCGGGACGTTCAGCTGCTTTGGCATCTGTTGATTTAATATCTGATGAGCATCTGCAGCATCTGTTGTCATGACACCCACAGAGCCACCCCAGAGGTCTCGGCAGCTTTCTGCTGCAGTCTCCACATTTGGTCCTCGACAAAGTGCAGACGCTGGACTCCTGCTGCAGCTCCTGCTGCAGCTCCTGTGCCTGTAAAGTTCAGTAAATGGCTGTGTGTGCGTGCGTGTGAAGTGTTCTGCCTGTGATTGCTTCTCCTGAAGAGGTGGAGGAGCTGTTTGGCAGTAAGGACAAAAGCTGCAGTGTGCAGAGCTGAGCTGAGCAGCAACAAGAAAACTTATTTCCAGCCCTTGAAGATCCAAATCAAGAGCGTAATTGTAATACTCATGTACTGGGTCGAAGAACAAGGTCATAGCTCTCATACACTTTGAACTTTTCATCGCCACAGCTCTGACCGATTCCACCCTCGACAAGCCGTGGCTCACTTGTTCAATCCTGCAGCTTAACGCCGTGGATACCTGCGCCATTGACGTCAAAGCATAAAAAAATACCACTGGCATTTGCCTAAATGTGTACAGATACACGTTTAGCAGCCAGTGACGACATACTGACTCTGAATATTTCTCGCAAATTAACAAAGAGCTGCACCAAGCTGAACTGATAAAATAGTGTCAGCGTGGAATTACATTTCTCAACTCTTGATGATGATTAACGAATCTCTTCTTCATGATCAACACCATGCCGCCCATCCATAATCTGCTTTATAGATGCAGTATGAGTTGATACATGTGTTGTTATGGAATAAATACGTCGCATGTCTCTTCTAAAGCCCTCTGAGCCCCATTCAGTGGGGAGACATGCAGGGGTCCATGAGTCAAAAGGGATTAGAGTTGACATTTTCTAAATCTCTCACTGTCCACAAAAACAAGTGTCTGATACAAATCAGTGAAATTCCCACATCAAACTTGTAATAAATGAACCTTGCTGACCTCATAATATCCGACGGTAACCTCTAACATCTGCTGAAGCTGTGCAGCATCACTACTGTGGTGAAATGAATACCCAGATTAACAAAATGAATCTCACTGCAGATGCAATTTAAAATCCCTCTTGGCATCAGAATTGTGCAGTGTGAACACAGTCGCTCAGTTAAAGGGATAGTTCGCCGAAAAAATTGGAAATTCACTCGTCACCCGCTCACAGCGAAGTGTGAGAGTCCAGGAAACACTCCTGAGATCTCAGGGGCTGAATCCAGTGCGTAATCCAAGCATCTTCAGTTCTGCTTGTGCGATGTCATCCACGCGTCCCATAACGGCTGACCTCATCCCTGGCAGCAGATTGTGTCGAGGTTCAAGAGGCATTACGATGAAAAGGGCACGGAGATTTTTCTACGAGTCCATAAACAGTAAAGTACAATATACACTGAGTGAAACCCAATATTTATTTGACAGTTTTCCAGATATCACCTTTTTAAAAATCTATCGTATACTGTTTTTTTTTATGCAGGGACAGTTTGTCACGGGGAAATGGCTTTTTTTCTCTCAGGTCCTTTTCCTCCCGTTCCGGCACTGATGTGTGCATTGAGTCTGATTATGAGGATAAGTCAAGACCACCATCTGGATATCATCCTCTACAATTATTCATCATGAACAAGCAGTAATTTATCTTAACCACATTCCCCCCGTTCTTAATCAAAATCCTTGCCTCTAGTGCTGCTTCACATCCATCCACTTGTCCACGTCCTACTGTCTGTGGGAATTTAATCTGCATTTGCACCTCGCCCGAATGTCATTTTCTGTCCGCCGTGTATTTCATCTCACACACGCGCCGCTGATTGATGAAAGAAAATTGGAGAGTGTTTATTTATGACTCCAAATTGATTTAAAGCGCCGGAAGCACACAGGGAGCTACAGTTTAAAACACTTACTATTGATATTCATTTTTCAAAATGTTAAGTGCCGAGACCTTGATTGAAATATAAATGCAATTTAAAGTTTCATGGATAAACATGAGTAGGAAAAAAAATTAAAATAAATGATTAATCTCTCCACCAGGACCTGGTGACATCAGTGCGCACCACTTGGAAAAGCTCTCTGGCTCCAGTTCAACGTATTTCTGAGCCCTGGGAGGAAACTTCCAGACAAAACACACTTAAATGTCCAGCGTCCTTGTCTCCAGCGAGGAATGTGTTGATGAAGGTGAATTGGGGCTTTTACAAAATATATCTACCTCTGAGTGAGGTGCTGAATATCAAACGCAACGATGAGGACGTGCAGGAGAAGTGATTTCATAACTGTTAATTATGCACATCGATTAAAATGAGTGACGGGACCACTCCCCAAATGTTTAAGCCAAGCCCTGACTTTGAGACTTTGAGTCGATCGTCGCGTGAAACACAGACCAGCAAAACACCAGAGAGTGATTTCACAGTTTTATTTTCCATCACATCATGTTTCAGGAGAACTCTACACATAATGCATATCTTTTTTTTTTTTTTTTTTTCAAATATGTTTTACATAGTTCATGTTGTTTCGACTCCGTGTCGCAGCCGAGCCTTTTTAAAATGTTGAACTCCGTTACATTCCACAGATTTCCCTTTGGTTCATGTTCCCCAGGTCGACCCCTGGGCATCATGGCCTGCGCCTCTTTGTGAATTCTTGTCAATGAACATCGGTCATAAATAACATCAGACATGCACATTTTTGCACAGCCTGTGGAACAGAAGACATTTATCAAGACACATGTAGTCAACCGGCTTAAAGCCTGAGATGCAAGTTCAGTCGTTAATTTCCGCCTTTGCTCGTATATAAAAACGTTTTTTTTTTTGTTTTTTTTTAATCTGCTGCCTCTTTACACCTCAAACAAATACATTACACAATCCTTTTTTTTTAACACAAAAGCTGTTAATGACAGTAATATACACACTCAGTTGCCACGTTAAATGGAAAATGCTGTTTATGAATCGGTACATCATTTGTATGCATCATGTGTAACAGCATCAAGTCAGCACGAACAGGAAATCTGGTGTAATATTTTCACCGTATTAATTCATTGCTCAAAGATTTGAGGCCGCGGGGGGAAACCGAGATCCCACCTGCGTCGAGTGAGCTGCAGCCAAATAAGTGGCGGCAACGTGTAAATATTTATCAGGTGAAAAAGGATTTGTGCTTTGCAAACACTTTAGTGGCTGTTTCGTTAATGATTCCATCGTCACAGTCTTAAATGTGCGGATTGGTTTCTCGTCTGTAAACAGTGTAGGCAGTGCATGCGTAACTATGTAATGCTTTTATGTGTGTGTGTGTGTGTGGCTTGTCATCGTATTTCATATGACAGCGCGCTGTAAGTGCATTCAGTTATGTTCCCCAGGCTTATCCTCATCATTATTTCCATCTTAGCAGAGATACCTTGCGTGTAATTCGGTCAGTGCCGCCACATCCTTTCTCTGTCTGTAGCTCTGCGCTGCGCGTATATCTGTATGTGTATGTGTCACAGTCATTGGGTGTTGCAGAGGTTATTTCAGAGACACAAGCAGATGAGAGGAACTGTGGCTGCCCACTTTAGAACAGCTCTGGTTAATTTCTCCTCCACTCTCGCAGTAAATGTTTCAGGAAATACTCATGGAAAGAGTTTGAATCATGGAAACACGGAGACCGAGATTTCAGAACTATATAATCTACTATAGAAACTACAGTTTATGTCCCGTAAAGAATAGCAAGCCCTCGCTGACACTACGCTCCAGTACATGAACTTATCACTAAGCAGTAATGTTAATCACGGGCGCTCTGTGGTAGGACGTGGGCAAGGGAAGCTGTGATGTAATCTGCCTTTTGGACTGTTTGTAAATATATTTCGACGTCGGTGACTCAAAATGCTGTTAGTGTTTGGACGAGAGGCTCAAAGGCAGAGGGAAAAAAAAAAAACGGGTCATGCAAAATCTGCCCATTAGCGGGGACAGGCTGTCAGATGTTTGAGACCATTTCGTGATCTGTGGCCTTTAATTGCAAACTGGATCCATCAGAACACGTTAATTGTTTGTTGAGGCAACATAATAAACCTTTGCAAATGTAAATTAAAAGGTGGGTGCCGTGGTCTTATTACAGGCATCACTATACAATGCCTTCATTCATAAATCAAACTGTATATCCTTATTTGGAGCAGCATTTCAAAACGTCAAGCAGCGCACAGAAACTGCAGCTTTCATCCTCCACAGAGAGAGAGAGTAACGGCCTTCACTCATTACTTCCCTGTGTGTTCATTTTGAAGGCAGGCTTGTATTTACACTAGTAAAATATATGTTGCTTTTTTAAAATGTACACTTTACGATAATTCGCCGCCGCAGAGGCGCATCTCACCTGGAGTAAGCACATTCCACCACAGCAATCAGTCCACTGAGGCTTTTGATTCGGTGGACAACGCGAAGCTCACAGCATAAACAGGTCCACGAATGTTTCAGACTATGCGAACACACAGCTTACAGGTGAAATTCTCTTGTATTTTCTGAGCTTTTATGGGTAAAACATTTCAACACAATCAACTTTTTCGATTTAGAAAAAAAAAAAGTATTCATCTTGAGATTTGAGCGGCTAAATGCTGTTATTGGACTGTGAAATTGCAAGTTTCAAAATCTGAAATTGTCGAGTTGCACTGCTTCGCCAGGAGGTAATAATGGGCCGTGAGTTGAGCGTCCAGGTAAAAACTTTTTATCTGACAAGCACGGTTTGGCATGTGGCTGCGCGGAGCACTGGGCCCAGGGTTTGGGTCGTGGACGAAGAGCGAAGGGAACATAAATGAACATAGTTACATAATGTTGCTGTAGGGTCTCCAGAAAGAAAAGACAAAGGAGCAGGAGATAATATTTGTTCTTCTGCTTCATCAATCGAGTCTCCTGCCTGAGGTCTGTGAACTCGTGTATGGTGTTTCAATAGATGACCGTCCTGAATACATAAAAAAAAAGCAGTATGAATGTGAACCAGCTCTGCAGGATACGACTCATTTCTAATATATGTAAAAATATGGCACTTGCCGCAATATTTAAGATTTGACACGACTGTATTAGCTATAAGGCAGAAATCCTGAATGAAAATGGCATTAAAGGACCCATGGTGTTTTCTAAAGACCCCCCCCACCCCCAGCCCCTGTCTGCTAAATAGCTTAACGTAGTGTAGGGACCCCCTGACCCCCTTAAGCTGTTTCTTTGGTTTGAATTTAAGTCTTTGCCTCCCTT
Source organism: Pseudorhombus dupliciocellatus (assembly GCA_016785235.1). Classification (NCBI taxonomy): domain Eukaryota; kingdom Metazoa; phylum Chordata; class Actinopteri; order Pleuronectiformes; family Paralichthyidae; genus Pseudorhombus; species Pseudorhombus dupliciocellatus. The sequence goes on along the minus strand of JAFBJW010000183.1, from coordinate 1,811,322 downwards.
CATGTGCATCTAAAAGATGTCTGGGCTTGTTTTCTCTGTAACACAACAACATCATTTTATTTCTCCCTCCCAGCAGCGTCAAGCCCTGTCTCTTCAACAAAAACTTAATGTACCCCTGTGTCTACCTTCCCCTGCACCTCCTCCTAAATACCCCCCCACGCTTGCGATGCTTTTGCACGCGTCCTGTCGCATCGAGATTTATAGTACCACTCATCGCTTTGCATCTATTTCCATTCTTGATCTAAGGCTTTGCACATGTCTGACCCTGTGCAAGAAATGTTCCACTAAAGTCAATTTAAAGAAGAGGAGGAAAAACCCAATCCGTCCAATTCATTATGAGTTATCATGTTAGGTGATTCTTGGATATTAAATCTCTGCTGCTGAACACCCAGCACTAAGAAGTAAATGTATTTGTAATGACGCGATATACATGCCAATTTAGCAAGAGGTTGTTTTAGATGCACTTTGCAGCTGCAGTAAAGAGTGGTTAAGCGTTGTACTATAATAAACTGTTAATTGTGTGGGGTTATTGAGCTTCGGCTATATTCAAAAATTAAACACATTTTTAATACATCTCCAACAACAAGATACCACAGTTAAAAACCACACTGACACAAATTTACAAAATACCCCTTCCCCCGCTCACTGCTGGAATACCACTTCAACTCATTTAAGAAATATTTCAGAAGTAAGCCAGCGAGCATGTGGGAGTTCCCCTCATGTTTTTCTTTTTTATGTCACACCTACCTCTGACGCACTGTGATATAGATGTGCACTTATTTATTTATTTATTTTTATTTATTTTTTATTTATTTATTTTTTACAAAATATCCCTTGGAAATGTCTTCAGTCTCCTTTATGTGGCAGCTAACAAGCTGCAAATGCTTCAGACAACTGTAGAACACGACAACATGTTTGGTAGGCACCCTGAGATGGGAATACAGATATGAGCTGCGCTGTCTCCACAATCTACATCTCTCTCTCAAAAAATAAAAAATAAAAAAAAACAAAACACAGTTCAACTCAGAGGCGATAAATATCACTCTCCCATCAAAGTAAGTACGATGAGGTGACGGTACAATGTGTTGTTCCACAGTGAAAGCCTCATCATGTGTCCCTGGTGGATTATTATTCTTTTATGAGGAAAAAGATCACTGACATTAATTATTAGCTATGAAATGAAAAGCTGGAATTTTGCATAAGTACTTCAGAGTGAAGAATAAGAATTGTCACTGCATGAAGCGATGACTGCTGCTGCGTGCGAAGGAGGAGAAGGAGCAACCTGTTTTTCAGTCTGTATTGCATGTTGCACATCCAGGAGGTGAATGTAGGCGTTTTGTTTTTCGGGGTCAGGAGGTTCTCAAATCCATTGTGTGTTTTCTCCATTGTGTGGTCTGGAGAGCTGCATCGTCAAATGAAAAGATGTGTGACGTTCGTTAAACTCTCGACATGCTGAGGTGACGGGGTCTGCTCTTTAGGCGCAGCCACGCTCTGAGTCGTGACAATGACTTTGTTCAGAATTGCATAGCAAACTGTTGGAGTGCACAGAGGGTGATCTATGCTTTGCATCAGCAATTTGGCCAAACTGAATAAATACCATGTGAAGGGTGTAGGAACACGTACGTTCCACCTGTGTACAGAGGCTCCAGTCTAAATCGCTTGGAGTAACAATCAAGTCTTCATTTGCTTCATTCTGATCTGTTTGTTCATTTTTGACTTTGGATCCAGGACTGATCCAAAAATAAATCCATTTCATTTAGTGAATTTTCTCGTCAATTCAGTTTCACAATTTACATATTTCTTCTAGGTTTTAGTGAACTAAACTATTTTTTACCTCGTCTAATTTCCCTCATGACCCTCATGGCTTGTGTTTTTACTGGTTTGGTACTGATGAAAACTTTTGAGTATATTTTTGTTGGTTCTAATATACATTTATATTTGATATGTAATGATTTGTTCTTCACTTTTAATCTAAGTGGAAAATGAAATGTTGGGGCAATTCAAAGAGCTATGTCACAACTGAAAAACCAAATTGACATTAAAATGTTTCATGAAAATGGAAAGTGATTTAAATACGGAGGGCAGCTCCAGTGAAGTCCTTCTAATGAAGCAGAGCAGTGACGGCGGCGCAGACTGACGCAGCAGCAGCAGTAGATTTTCAGGTGTTGTCCTACATCACATCACATGTACTATTTAGTTTTGAGACTTTCAGACAACCCGTATTGATTGGCAGCTCTGACATGGTCACATGGTCCGAGTTTTCATCTTGCTTTGTTTTGTCGTAAGCAACTTCATTTCCTGAATTGAGTGATTATGTTTATTACTAAGATTTTGTTACTTGTCCTTTTCAGTGCAAGAGGATCAGGCCGGGCAGCACAGAGGAAACACCGCGGCCATGTGAAGATCAGGCCGCCGTGCGTGGCACACGGACCGGCACCGTCTCCTCTTTTACTAATCTGGCCTTTAAGGTGAGCCAAGTTCCACCGTTTGAGGCTTCTGAAGTTATTAAAGAGAGGTGTGTGTTTCCCAGTGGTCACCCAGTTTGTGTGGAATACGTCTAAGAGTCTACAGCAGCGCACATTAAAGTGCATTACATTTTAATGTAATTTTAATGTACCATTCAGATGAGTCAGAACAATGTGAAACTGCAACGCACGGCTCCATTCTCACGGGATTCAGCGTCTATTAAATGTTTTCCCTGCTCCATCAACCACGCAGAGACGTGTAGATGATATAAACGTCTGTCTATACTCCAAACTGCAAAACACCTCATCCCTGTGCCCATGGAAAACCAAGCCTCGTTTTCCAGTTTCACCAGTTTCTCGACTCTTCAGCTGCACGACCGTCTCGACTTCACATAAATACAGGATTGACTATTTTACAGGCTGGAGGATGTAGACTTCATTCCTTGTTTATGTGTTCTCTTACTGACTCGTTGTTGTTGTGCGGCGGCGCCGGAGGCGGCGAGTGCTTGCTCCTCATGCTCCGGCCGTCTGTGGCGGCCCGTGAAGTCTCTGTCACGAAGAGCCGGGTCACCCACACGGAGGTGACGATGCGTTTGTACTCGTTCCTGAAATTCCTGTTGAGCAAGCCATAGATGATGGCGTTCAAACAGCTGTTAAAGTAGGCCATGAAGTAGCTGACCACAAAGAGCCACTCGGGGATGAGGGGGACGACACGGGATGGATCTATGGCCACCGCCAGGCCTATCAGGTTGAGAGGGGCCCAGCAGATGGCGAACAGCACAAAGACCACGAACATGGTGATGAAATTCCTCAAGTCACTCGGTTTGAGGCGAGGGCCCTCGTCCGTCTTCACTTTACGTCGCACCTGGAGACAACGAAGACGTGATTAGGAATTAGGCACACACACACACGCAATATGAAAACTAATATTAAATGACTGGTTGACTCTTTCTCGAGTGTGTTCTGGGAGTCTGTTCTCGACTCGTCTGTTTGTTTGGCCTGTGGAAATGCTGGTGGCCGCTTTTCTTTCTGAATCTGTGAAAGTGACCTGCAGGTACGGCACCACGGGTGTTTACCTGTGTATTTAAAGTGTAGTTGAAGTCTCAGTACGCAAAGCCCAGGACCCATGAGCACCGTTGCATGTTTATTCAAATTTTATAAATATTAAACGCAGTGAGGTGAGCAGTTCTGAAGAACAGATTCTTAAAAACTGACCTGAATCACGAGTACCCATATGCGGAGATAGCAGAAAGTGACCACTGCTATGGGGACCAGGAAGTGAACCACCACCACCGCCACCGTGTAGGAAGTGCTGACGTTCTGGGCGAAGGTGCAGGAGTAGACCCGCGGGTCGTAGCGCAGTGAGCCGACGAAGAAGTTAGGTACGATGGCCACCACGGTGAGCAGCCAGATTAAGGCAACAAACAGCAGAGTGTTGCGGTAGCTGTACAGTCGGCTGTAGGAGAACGAGTGGCAGATGTAGCAGTATCTGTTCACTGCGATCCCAGTGATGTTGAAGATGGAGCCGATGACACTCAGCCCCATAAGGAAACCACTGACCTGTAAAGAGAGAGAGGATTGTAGTGTTGTTGTCAGACTGCTGTGAGAGCGGAGTCGGGGTCAGGGGTGTCGCAGCGGTGCCGATGTAGTCTCACCATGCATTGTGTGTTTCCCAGCGCCCACCCGTCATGGAAGAGGGCGTAGAGGACCAGGGGGTACGGGTAGAAGGCGACCACAAGGTCAGCAAATGCCAGACTCACCACAAACACATTTCCTGCAGAGGAAGATATGAAGAGTTTGAATGTTTTCATACATATTTTATACCTGCGGCAATAAAACAAATCAATAGTTACTGCTATACATTTCGAATATCACTTTTAAATATGCTCGCTCAGTTTTATCTCTGTTTATGGTGATGCTGTCTGATGCTTCTCGGCCTCTCACTGCCCCATTTCCCCACTGTATTTGATAATAATAGTTGAAAATAAAAAAGACGGTCACATAATTCCACATTTCCACCTATTCCCTGCTTCGTATCGAGCGCGAGCTGCCGCCGAACGAAGCCACGATACGCAGATGGAACAATACGATAAGACAAGCTGAAGGTTGTACTCATTTCATTCTTAAAATAATGACAAAGTAATAATAATAGTCCTCATTGTAATATATTTGTAGGTCCACATCACCAAGCCCTAATTATACCTCAATTATACTGCCCTTTTAACACGGGCTTTACCCTTGGATGTGATTGTCAAGGCTTCACCTCTCAACTTCTCCTCCCAGCACAATTAATTCGTCTCCCCGTGCCCAGCCAGTCAAGATAAGCACATTCGATCCCGGTGGCTCGCTGCCGCGGACGGCGGGAGTGGAGTTTATATTCACTTCCATAACGCAATTAAAAACGGCAGTGCATTTCCTTGATGAAATTACTCTTTCTCTGACAATGACCCATTGTGAGTTAAGTAATCAGAAAATGCAGTTAACATTGCATTGTTGTTTTCTGGGCATTGTTCCTATCTGGTAAACACTACACTCTTGCATGGGATGCAATTTTCGGCACGCCATAACAGGCTATCTCAGCATGTCCAGCTTGGTGTGATTGTTGGCTGAGTGGGCTGAGATTACATACCAGAGGTTTCAAGCCTCTGCCTCACAGCTGATTGCCTCGCCCCAGACAAAGTTTTATCGGGCATGCCAGTCACTGTGTTTTGACAGAGTGGAAGGACAAGCGTGTGGACACAGCTCTTGAGCTTCTGTGGCACTGGGACACCCGGGTCCTTTTTCATCTCGCTGATGTGCAGCCAAATTCAAAGAGTGCTCCGCGCTTCTTGAAATGCAGCCATAAATAATCTTTTGATACACAAGTCCCTGTGCGGGAGTGTGCCATGCCCCTGTCCTGTCTGTCAAAGACAACGCGGCCTGTTGTGAAGGTGGCTCTGAGACGCGCGCGCCAACAGGTCTCGCTTGTGTGTCCCGCCTGCGGACGCCGGCGAAGGTCATCTGCAGGGGAGCGTTTAAAGTCTCGCTGCACAAACAGAAACGACTGATCGGTGCAGAGCTGAAGTCTTGCAGGGACCCCAGACCTTGGTGGCGGGGAGCGCGGAGGAGAGAGTCGTCACTCTTGCGTGTCCTCATCTATCATCCATCTGCTCGAGCCGTGTCAAAAGTGCATTGCGGGAACTGCACCGGAGATTTATTTATAGCTTTACCAAAGCATGAACCGTTTCCACGCATTTATTTTTGTAGCTTTAGCGGGTGAACGTGTGGCTTTGGTGTGCGGCTGTTAACCTAGAACTGTCACTGTGCCCCGGCATGCACAAAGTGAGGACCGCAATTCAACACATCCTGTACAAGGACATTAGTCCCCTCTCTTTTTTTTTTGTGGAGAAATCACTTTGGACTCGTCCATCAATGTCTGACTGTCAGTGTCAGAGTGCTGATAAAGACGAATTGATGGGATTTGGCTGCTTCTGACCAAGTCGGTCCCAGCTGATAAGAATGGAAAAAATAAAAACATCTTCCACTGCATGATTCCGATATGATTCCACATATCTGATGCTAACTATACAGCACATGTTTATCAGTCTGTCTCAGTGTCTCACACCTTGTGGACCTGCCCCTTACTCACCGTATTTTATGTATAATATCTGACTGGCCTTCTCTGATATGAATTCACTGTTTCACTTGGTTCTCTTCTGAGACACATATATCTTTATTATTTTAGATTCCCTGCTTCCTTGGCTCCTTGTCCCTTTATTCCATATCAGTGTGGTTTTTCAAACACCCTCCAGGTTAATAGAATATGCTTTTAATTAAATATGTAGCCTACAAGCTAGGCTAGGTCACTGTAATAATCACTTAGCACAGTTCTGGCTCTTTCTGCCTTTCTGTCTTACCATGGTGTAAAAAAGATAAGCCGCTAAATCACAGCATTCAGAACAAATCAGTCACAAGCAACAAATTTTTATGTTGATAAGAGAAATGTCTTCGTGTGGACGATTACTTATGCATGGGCTTACGGCAAATGCACCATGGCATCTTCAATTACTGGCTGATAAGAGTTCATAATATTATACGGTTCAGTTTTTCCAGCGTATTTAAATATAAATTGAATGTATGCAGCGGGGATAAAGAACGTACTGTACACTGAAAGGATGGGGGGGGGGGGGGCTTTATGTATAATTAAAAAAAAATCTTTTCATTATTGAGCTGCTCAAACGGTATAGAGGAGAGATGATATTTTCAGTTGGGCTGGATGGATGTTCATTACTGGGCTGTTTTGTCAACGTGTGGGCATGCGTGTCCCACTTTCAACACACATATCATGGCACAAACAAAAATAAACAAAACAACATGCACACACAGAGGTATAGCAGAAACTGACACTGCTTGTGCGCTAATCCTATCTCGAGGGGTCTTGGAGAAGCTAGCTTTAGCTTCCCTATCCAACGCAAACCTCCTGGTCGCCATTGTTAAAATGTCTTCCTTGTGTCTTATGGTGATTTCCCTTGAACTACTGGATTTATCCCAAAAGATAAATGAGCCTTCAGGGGGCGTGTCTTGAGGATCGCCCCTTGACTTGATTCACGAAACTCTTTAAGCAGGATGGAGAACCCACCGAAGCATCTCGTGTCTCCTTTAAAACTTTCTCTGGTTTCATTTGAAAAGCAACATCCCTTACATCTGAGAATTAGTGCCCACACTGTGGATCATTAACCATCATTAACTCCCACTAAAATCTACGATTAAACTTTTTATTTGGGCTTTTAAAAATTCATGCTCCAACGACTGCACTTGGTAATGGAGGCCCACTTGGAGTGAATGTGTTCAGTGTGCAGCTCACCATCAGGAGCAGATCTTGTTAATCCTGATGATTATGGCTTTTTGTCCGACGGAGAAACTTGAACATAATTGGCCATCACGCATTCACGGTTATTGTAGTGTAAGGAAGAGCGCGACTAAAACCAGCTGGTGCCATTCTCCCTCTGCTTCATTCAGAACTTATTGACCCAACTTCATGATGTGAGCCCATACTCCTGCAGACTCAGAAATGACTGTGATGAAAGGTTTTCTCTTTTTTTTTTTTTCTTTCCTTTTTCCAGCTGAAAACATTGAACTGTGTCACCTTCAACACAGAGTGCAGAATATTTGGAACTGAACTCCATGCACTCGGTTAAATTGTCTTAAATTATTCAGACAATTATCACACAGTTGTCAGAGCCATGTTTTCTCGACAAGGGCAAAACCCCACAATGTTCTAATGCTGCCTGACCTGTAAAAACGACCCAGGAGTTACACTGACATCACATCCCACCCTGACCTTTAAATAATTGTGCTGGAGGAAGAAGTGAAACTATTCTACCTTCGTAAAAGTTCCAACTAACAGACAAAATGTAGAGGAGCAGAAAGTACAGATGTGTTGTGGAGTAAAAGTGAAACGTACCAGACTATAGATTTATGAAAGTAAAGGACAAATACATGAAAAGGGAGGGATAGTAAGTAAATGTACTTTAATACATCTCTCCACTGGTAATGACTGGCGTTGTGAGTCGTTACAGCTGCTACATGCTCGGCCACAACAATAAACCTGGTTTCAGTGAACATGTCTGACACATTTAAATTTGGTTTCATTGTTAACGTTGTAAAGTGTTGCTTAGCAGACAGTTAAATGGAGGTGCGGCGATGTTTATTCATGACCGTGAAGGTCTTGTTTATTTCGTTTGAGAGGTAATCAGCACATTGTTGGGGGGGTATTATTAGACGTGCCGTCGTATAGCGCGCGAAGCAGCGATAAAGGAGTGAGGTGTTCTGGGTTTTGTTTAAGCTGACACACATCCAGCAGATGTGGGCCGGTGTTGCCGAGAACAGCTTAACAGATGGTGCCGTAATTATCAACCAAAATAAAAAGGGAAATCCTCCCCGTGATAAATACAGCAGATGTGACCATGCGATAATGCTCATGCATAAGGACTTAGGAATATTGGTGTGTGTGTGTGTGTGTGTGTGTGTGTGTGTGTGTGTGTGTGTGTGGTGTGTGTGTGTGTGTGTGTGTGTGTGTGTGTGTGTGTGTGTGTGTGTGTGTGTGTGTGTGTGTGTGTGTGTGTGTGTGTGTGTGTGTGTGTGTGTGTGCCGCAGCAGCTAACAAGTGCTTCACATGTGGAAGGCGAACAGCCACTCACTGCTGACACACCTGTGAGAACTTCTGAACCATCTGTTCACAAAGCCATGGATCCATCTGATGATGACATAAAAGCTTCATTTGGTTTCTCAGAGGAAACATGCAAATGTTTGCTCTCCTGCTTGTTTTTTTTTTTTTCCCCTCCACTTCACATCTTTTAATTGCAAGTCTGGAAATTGGAAGGTTACGTAATTGCATAGGGTAACAGTGTGAGGGATGTATTGCTGTAATCAACCATATGAGTAAAAAAAATTCTGTATCATTTGTGCAGTTACCCTCAATGTTGGTAAGAAATGCAGAAGGGAAATAGATTGCAAGGATTTTCCTCTCGTTGGCTTATTTTAAATGTCTCTCCTGTGGGAGGACATGCAAGGCAGATTTGCCTTGCTTGCATTTAATTTCCTGTCAGTGGAGGAAACGGAGGCCAAATAACCCTCCAAAAAATGACAAGCGAAATATGCTGTGGGAATAACAGCCAGAAATGGGGATTGACTCCAGAAGGGAGGAAAAAGAGGTCGGGGATGATAACAAACTGTACTTTCATGTAGAAAGACTACATCAAATATGAACGGCAAATCTCATTTATCACGGGCAAATAAATAAATATGATTTCTTGCAAGACATGATCGGAACAATTTACCGCAGTGTTGTTTTATAATGAAGCTGTCACCCCTGGTCATTCCTCCAATCTGTTAACGGAGGAACATGACGCAGAGACGAATGAAGAAAGCTGTCAACAGGAAATAGGAAATTAGGGACAAAATAAAAAAGGGAGATTAAAGGTCAGCAGAGGGGCGAGGGCGGTGTCGCGGGGCTTTCGTAGGGAAGAAGGAGCTGAGCTGCGAGGCCAAGCTTTCCATTTACTGGTTGATCAATGTGACAACCCACAGCAATGGTCACACGCTCTGGTCAGTGACGGGAACAATGGGCTGGCAAACGTCGGCGGCCAAAATTGATTTTCTCCAGCGGGTAGCTGGACCGAGGGGAGCGGGGAGTTCCCTCGTGGAGAGCGGGCTCAGGGCAGAGACGCTGCTCCTGGGGTCGCCTCCGAATCCCCGGGGAAGAGCTGGAGAGCGTGGCAGGGGAGAGGAATGTCTTGGAGATCCCACTTGGCATACCGAGCCTGGATAAGTGGAAGAAGACGGATACAAGAAACGTGCCATCACCACCATGCATCGAGGCTTTTTCCTCAGCTCAGAAACAGAAACACGTCGGCTCGTGTTGAAGCTTCTCTGCCTGGCAGCCCTGCTCACTGCCTGGTCATATATATATCAGTTTGATCCAGGTAACCCTCGCATGGGAGAGAAAGGGAAAACCCTCCTTCATCTTCTTCAGCTCTCTTTTTCTCTAACCTGTCAGCTGCTGTTAACATTTCTCAGCCTGCGACTGTTAGTTTTGAATGGTATGACCCAGTAACCCTCCTTCCTTGCTCCCTAATGATCCCCCCCCCCCCCCCCCCCCCCCCCCCCCCCTAATGATCCCCCCCCCCCCCCTTTCACTGCAGCGGCTTGTTTTTTTTTTCTCTCTCGCCTTGTTTTCAGAGGTTGAATGTATTTCCCGAGAAGAAAAGAGACAGAGCGTACACTGAGACGGCGAGGTGGATGGTCAGGCCGTGCTGCGAGTCTGAAATGGATTGGGGGCTTCTCTGGCTGTACCACAATGGGGAGATAATGACCTTTTATGGGCAATTCATCAACCTCCTCGCCATCCATATTAAAAAAGAGTTCAAAGTAGAGGAGTAGTGGCAAAGTGTGAGTCTGCTCTCATACAGGGCTGCCAATTCACATTTACAAAAATATTCGGAAAAATTCTCCGCTGTTTATGTGGCTAATGAAAATGAATATTCCAATAATATTCTTGATTATATGCTCTGCCGCATACCGACCTAAAATGCCTCCAAGAAGTTGTTATTACTTCAGAAATTAAATTAAAACTTTGTGCGCTTATACAAAACCTGCTCACATCCAACATATACTGTGTATGTCTATATACTTTACTGCATACATGCATATGGGCTGTATGCATGTTCAAACAATAACCAGAAGAAAATGCATAGATCCCAATCACCTCATCCTCCATGGTAGTGGATGGGACATGGAACAAAAAAAATTAAAAAATATATAAAAATATAAGGCTTACTGCAAATGTAGGTGCTTCTTAGAATGATTATTCCCATTTTAGAGTTTGATTTTAATTAGTTATAAATGATGATGTGATACGACTTTACTCTAGTCCCTGGTCACTAATGCACAGGCCCAAAATGCAAGACATGCATTTGTATCTGGGATATTTTGCTTCATTGCTAGATAGTGGAAGGAATGGAGATGTGCTGTCCACGTTTGTTTCCAGTCCATCTCCCTCTGTTGCACATCCTAAGTTCTCCAGAACGGACCGAGTGCAGACATGAGGGATGTGAGGAGTCATTAGGGCAAGTTTGATTTATTCCAGAACACCAGACTCCCGTAGATGTGATAACTGACAGCAGTTCTCCAATGAAAGCATTGAGCAGCCACAGACGTCTATCACCACACCACAGCGATGAGCGCTACGAGCCTCGCCAGTGATTCACCTGAGATCAGAGCGATAAGCAGCGACCGGAGGTGGCTGAGTGGAAGCAGAGGCATGCCCATAAATCAAAAAATCACGACCAAGACCAGCAGCAAACGCTGCTTCAAAGGAAAAGAGATGTTCGCATTATTTCTCCCGATATGACATTTGAATGTGAGTTTATCTTTCCAAACACCCAGATATTTATATTCTGCTGCCCTCTCAATAATGGCTTCTCTTTCAATGGGAACATGAAAGTTTTTTGCAACCGGCACCTCAAGCTGTACACCCGCTCCTCCTTTGAAAGCAGCTTTGCAAAGAAGCTCTTTCTTTAGCTGCCTCCCTCGGGTCTCCATCAACTCTCTTTACTTTAGAGGCATCATCCCAGATTGTTTACTGTGTAAACAATGTGCAGCTCCAAATGTGAGCCTTCATTCATGAATCGCATTCACCTTAAGTAACCATTGTAATCCCTGATGTCAGTGATGCTGCATAATGATCAAGCTCTAAGATACTGAATGAGGACACAATGGAATCCACATTAGTGGGTTATTTAATGAACTCACATAAAGAAAATGCTAAAAAAAAATAGAATTGCCACTGTGTAGTTGTATAGCTCTGCCAGCCAGCAGTGCGTTTCAGACGCGGACATTTCTCCAGTCTCTTAGGAAGTCACATGACATTTTACCTCTGAAATATTATTTGTTTATCTTGGAATCCAAACTCGTCATTAGAAAAAAAAAATATATATATATATTCCACTTTTAATGTACTTTATACATTCATCGGTCACAAAGTACTTTGGGAGGTCACAGTCACCTTGACCTTTGACCTGCAGATTCTAATCTGGCTAAAGTCAGAGCAGATGTTCATGTTTGAATTTTATCCAGGTCATGCGTGTCAAATCTGAGGAATTTTACCTCCAAGTGTTCCTGAGATGCAGCGTTCACAAGGCAACGGTTATTTATTCATTCATCTGTATTTTCAGTCTGTTCCTTATTTAGCTGGAACAAAGTTTGCTATTTGATTTCTTGTCACATCATTTTACTTTTATACCTACAGGGGTTAACAACGCACTGACCACAAAAACAGACACACTCCTCACACTTTGCACTAATTAGATTAGAACCAATTAAGGGACTGCTATGCATTTCAGCCCTAGTTGAACAGACCAACACAACACAACCACACACCAAGTAAACCACCTCCATACTGATGCTGTGCAGTCAGGCAGGAAAATAAAAGGCCGAGGGTGTTAAAGGATAAAGTGCAGTTTCTCAGCTGAAACACAAATAATGACATGAATGACAATCATAAAGATGTTCCTCATCAATTTAGTTTCGATCACAGCAGCAACAACAACAGTATTAACGTGATGATGATCAATGAATTTCAAAAACGGAACTTTGCACTTAATTAAAACCCAACTCCGTTAAAGAGGCACTTCTCAAGTTGACGCATATTTGTGCCATTGTCATTATGAAAACGCTTAATATTTGTCCACAGTTTATTATGCAAATAGCCGGTGTGCTGTGGCTGATTTGCATATTGAGCTACAGTGGTATTTATTTGTTTTGACAAAGGGTCACTTTCCGGCTCTTCATGGTGCCGTGCTCAAAGGGCAGCTCTGAAACTAACTTCACCATCATCCCTCTCATCCCTCATTAATCTGCACAGTTCATGCTAAACACGGGTTTGTTATTCTCCAACATGACTTTTCAGATAGAATAAATTCATGTGCGACGGGAAGAGATTTCCTTTTGCGTATGTAGTAATTGAGTTTATAGTTTTGCTTATTTTATGGTTCTGGAATATTTTTCTCTTGACTCTTTGACAAATGAGAACTTGTTTTTAAATTATAAATATTGAGCTTGAATGTTGCGCCACATTAAACAAATGTAAATTGTATTTTATAGCGTTATGGACATTATTATTTAGTGCTCTAGCTGTGGGCAATATTAGAGTTATATAAGGAATATACCAGGAACAGGTGACAGTTTGGTTTCAGGCCTCTGCATATAACATTTTGAGAAGTGGAGCAAATCTAAGAGAATCCAAACTTAACAGGCCAAAGACCTGTTTGAGAAAGACCAGAGAGGGTGAGACATGGTGTGACCAACACAGCGGGTGAAGCCTTCAGCAGACAGATGGTTCTGTATCATGTGACACCGGGAAAAACGTGACTCTATTACCATATACATGAGGGGACTCGGAGTTGGTGAGACATCAGAGAGAAGGACTCGCAGTTTTGGGGTCTGCAGCACCTTTATCAAATCACAACGTCTTCTCTTGTCGCAGCAGATATGGCAAATTGTTCCCGTCTGACAGCTCTTTTGTTTCAAAGCACAATGATTGGGGGGGAAAATGGATGTCTTCCAAGTTTCTGGCCATTGCATAATTAGCACTGCCGGGATATTTGGCAGTTTTGTGCTCAGGCGTGCACTTAGGGGCCCATCTTCATTCAGCCGGTTCAGGCCTCATGCTGCAAGAGGGAGTCATTCAACAAACGGAAACTCAGAACTCTGCGGGACTGTTCAGCAGAACGTTTCTCTGCCTGGCATTCCTAATGCTTTTCTTTTTTTTCTCCTGCCTTTCCAAACTCAGCTTATAGAGGAATGCGTTCCACACGTCCTTCATGGGGCATGCTGAGCCTGTTCTGAGGCCAGATGGGGAATGTAGTC